>JAKCPI010001341.1:0-40107 GCA_023213315.1 Euborellia annulipes
GAAAGTAAAAAATATGAGGTCGAGTTAGCTTCAAAATTGTGACAGCTGGAAACTCCCAAATTTAGCACCCCGAGACGCGCGCCTTAAGTTCTTGGCCTCTTCACTTCCTAGTTTGTTGGGTGCAAAATTTCAAAACAATTTGAACAAATAGTTTTTGAGATTTCGTTGACGAAAAAAATTTACTACAGACAAACACACACACATACACACACATACATCATTCCAAAACTAATTAAATGGATTCAGGGGCATCCTCAAAACGGTTTTTGGCAATTTCAGAAAAATTTTGAATTTTTTTTACGATTACATGACTTTACCTGTTCAACCTACGGTTGAGGGACAAAGTTAAGAAATCTAATGTGATGGGGCAGGCAGCCAGGAAATAGGCCTCTACGAAATGAAACTCAAGAGTAGTGGAGATATTTTAGACTTTATTTAAATAATGCCATCCTCAGTCCATTTTCGAGATGAATATTTAATTAAAGTCGAAATTAGGGTTGGTCGAATCGATTTAAATTTTAATCGAAAATCGATTTTGAGCATCGATTTTCGATTCAAACTCGAATCGATTCAGTGTTTTGAAAAAATTGATTTTTGACGGTCGATTTTCGATTTTACTCAGTTGCGGAACCGCATATCAGGTCCACATTTGAGACATGTTAGTCGTTTTAAGAAATATAGAAGCTGATGTTTGGTTCCCTGGGTTTGTTAAAACTTACAAGCTCCCCCCCCCCACCCGAAATTTTCCAAATGCATATACATATATAGTGATATACAGACATTAGCGGGTCCCCCCCCCCCCCCCCCCCCCCGAAATGTTTGCTCGGCCGCGTAGTGCGAAATTTTGGTTCCGTAAAAGAGGGAATGTTCCGCGGAGAAAAATTTTTTTTTGTAGGGTGGAAAATTTTGGTTCCGCGAAAGAGTAAATGTTCCGCAGGGCGGCAAAATCTTCGGGCCTCTAAAAAAAAAAAGGTAAAAAGGGAAAAATATTGGTTCTGCGGAAGAAAATATGTTCCGCGAGGCGGCAAAATAAAAAAATTATTTTCGCATCCCTAAAAAAAGTTAAAATGATTTTCACTGCCCGGAAAAATTTTTTCCGCATGGTGAAAAACTTTGGTTCCGCAAAACCAAAATTTTCGCAGGGCGGGAAACTGGTTCCGCGAAAAAAAAATTAAATTTTTTTATATACCCCCCTGGTATTTGCATAGCATATACAAAGACTGTATATCGCCTGCTGAGCAGGGGTGGATTAATGTAATTTTGTCGTGGGGAGGGGGGGGGGCGTTTTTTTTTTTTCAAATTTTTTTTTTTTATTTAAGGACTTTGTCGGCATCTATGGCCATTTAGACCCCTTTCCTATTTATTTAAATTGATTGGTATCAAATTCAATTGAAATTAAAGAGCGGAAATCATAATTTCTTTAGAATACTAGTTTTTAAAACTTTTTGAATCACTTCATCGGGGGGGGGGGGGGTGCGAATCAAGTGGCGAAAGTCCGAAAATTCAATTTTTGAGTTAAGCCTACGAAACGTTGTTAGAACCAAACCTCTTCTCTTTTGAATGCCTAAGTGGCAAAAATATATTTCTATTCTTTACTATTGATTTTGGCCTATTCATTTGTTGCCCGGCTATTTAAATTTTTACAAAACTTTCAAACGCCTTTTCTCGAATTGTTGAATTTCGGATTTTGCCCACTCATTGATTTGAGCATTTGAGTAATGGAACGTTCTATTTTTCTTCTTAAACAAACCGCTTGAAAATCGTAAGCAAAACCTTAAAATTAGGGTCCGACCGAAATAAAATTTTCTGCTGAAACTGAAACCTAATTTCTGATTTAATTTTAGTTTCGGCTGAACCCGAAACTTGTTTTAAACTTTTTCTTAAATTTTCCCATATCATTTGACCTTTTTTTTTTATTTTTAGAATACCAGTCTCATCCCATCTTTTTCAAACTCAGGTTTCGGCTGGTTTTTGGACGAAACCGAAACTTCCATCGATTCCTACCTAAAATCAACTTATGGGCAAAACGCAAAGTTTTTTGTAAAGAAAATCGAAAATCGATTTTTTATAGGCAATAATCTATTTTGTATATATACTGTATATAATGGGGTCAGGCATTCTTATTAAATTTTGTATCCAAATGGTTTAAACCGCTGATATATTAGAATTTAAGTTATAAAATTTATAAACAATGGAAAATATTTATATTTTGTTACCCTGGCAATCATTTCTTCTACCTTTCCTATGAAGTTCAAGAGTAAAGTGTGCTTTAAAAGATTTTGTCACGGGAGCTGAGAGTCCGAGATGATGATTGTTATGATAGCTTTTTTGTAAATAAATAACCAAAAAGTTGTCTTGTGAGCAATTTTATTAATGTAGTTTTATTATTGGCGCCCGAACAAAGCCTGAATAAGGTGAGATGGTCTGCAGTAATGTTCCCCGACTGTAAAAAGCCTCAAGGTGAGCAATTAAATTGAATTGAATGCGATCGCTGTAAGAAATGGTCCATTTTTATTGTTTGGGCTAGAGAGAGGATAGAATAGTTACTGCAAAAGAATATTTTTGTGAAAGTTGCGAAGGGTATAATAAAAAAGATATTAATAAAATTTGTGAATCTTTTGATCTTTTATTAAAAAAATTAGATGAAAAGGATAAGAAGTGGGAGAAAAATAATTTGAGATATCAGGGCAGATATAGCCACGGGAAAGGAAGAATGGAAAGTAGGAACATACGTTTGGGTACGGACACATCCATTGTCCATAGCACAGAAATGGCATGCTGGGTTCGCGCCTAAATGGGATGGTCCACACAGAATTATCAAAGACTACGGGCAACGTGTTTATGGAGTTGAAATAGAGAAGAAATTACACAGAAACGATTTAAAAATACATTTTGCAATGGTTTGGGAGAAGGCAAACAGATAAAGCCAAGTCCAGGAGGAGGATGATGTCACGGGAGCTGAGACTCCGAGATGATGACGTATTGTGTATTGTTGTTATGATAGATTTTTGAAAATAATTTTGAAAAATAAATAACCAAACGTTATCTTGTGAGCAATTTTATTACAATTTCAATTTCAAAATGAGAATATACATTTTAAAAAGCATTTAAGAAATAATTGAATTTTAATCAAAAACTGTATAAAATGTATAAAACTCTGATGCGCATGCGCAAACCCGACGAGCAAGGAAATTCAAAAAAATCATTTATAACTAGAATGAGTTATATTTTTACTTTCTTTCTTTATATTCTATTTATTTATTTATTTATTTATTTATTGATAATTATACAATCGCACAACAGAATTTCTTCCAATTATAGGGCGAAGGGAAACATATAAATAACAAAGACAAAGAAAAAAAAATAAAAACAAAAAACAGAAAAAAAAAAAAAAAAAATATTACATCATGAATGCTGTTGCAAAGTTACATAAATTAATTTTATTTATGAAGAGGCCTCCCTTCTCGTATATTCTACAATCATTTTAAATATAGGAGACCTCTCCATCATTCTAGTTCGAGCCCTACCGATATGGAAGAGGGACCCAGATCTTAGGGAAAATGCTGGGACCCTAAAGCCTATCTTGGCCAGCAATTCAGGGGGAGTCCCAACAGTTCCCCAATAAATTATTTAAGTTATTAATGGAGTCGTCCCTTCTCCTCTCGGCAAGGCTCTTGACAGTAAACATATCCAGCAATTCAGTATATCTCACCATAGTTCCCGATATTCCAATTTCTTTCCAAAATAAAAACTTCAAAAATTTTTTCTGGACTCCCTCAATCATGTTGATTTGTACATTGGTGATGGGGGACCAGATCAAAGGTACAAATTCAAGTTTCGACCTTACTAGAGCAAAGTAAAGCTTTTTAAGGGTGGAAACTTTTTCAAACCCTTTCGAATTCCTCTTTATAAATCCTAACATCTTATAGGCCTTGTTGACAATGTCATTAATATATATCTCAAAAGATAATTGAGAGTCAAATATAACTCCCAAGTCCTTAACAAAATTCTCTCTAAAAAGTTCATTATAGTCATATGTGTATTTACAAAAAATATTATTTCTCTTTTTGGTAAAACTTATAATTAAACATTTTTCAAAGTTTATACTCATATCATTAAGAGTACACCACTCTTTGATATTTTCTAAAGATTTTTGTAATTTTATACAATCGTTTTGGTCTTTAATTACAGAATATATTTTCAGATCATCTGCATACAATAAACAATTGCTCTCTTCTAGCACATTAACAATATCATTAATAAATATAACAAACAAGAGAGGTCCTAAATTAGAGGATAGAAGATTCTGGATATATAAAAACAAATTTTCAAAAATGCCAGGTGGAAGACCACCTACTACAAATTTTAAATTGTTTACTATCAATAATTGGAGGTTTAAGACTACTTTACTATCAATTAATTAAACTTAATAAAAGATTGATTTGGGTTTGCTGTGATTTGTTTGCAAAAAATCCATTTTCAAGCGCAAATTTTTTCAGCATTTGTTAAGTGAGCAGAGGGGCGTGACTGGTGTACGGTGACGAAGCGGAGGTGAGAGGGAGATATCATCAATTTCATAATTGTTTAAATGTATTTATACATGTAAATTTCAATTGCTCCAGGAGGCCATAGCCTCAGAGCATTAATAAATAAACTAAACTAAACTATCAATATATAAGATTTTTCATAAATATTTTTTAAAATAATATTTCTTGGTGTTATTCTTAATACCAATATTATATATGACCATATTCTTAACACAGAAAAGAATCGATCCATTGTCAAGAGAAGCCCTACAAAAATCTTATCTGAAAAGAAATGGGGTTATTTATTTTGATTTCCTACAAAAGATACATTTTTTACAATTTATAATAAATTATTATTGGTTCAGAGGTAGAGTATTAACTGCTGATACCAAAGGTCAAGGGTTCGCATCTAGCATCATATAGAGACGGGGTCTAAATGGCCTCGGTATGTGAAAATAACAAAACCAGTGTACGCGAGAGTAAAATCGTTGAACATGCAAACAACGATTTCGAACGAGCTTGAGTTCAAAACACTAGCGTAACGTTTTTTAGCTGCTCCCCCCACCCCGCAAACCTTTATTTCGGGCCCCATTATTAGACCATACAAAAAATATTTTTAAAATACCGTATATCCCTGAACTCTGAGGGCCCCGGGCTCTCTCAAAGAGAAATTTTCATTAAATTTTTTACCGGAGCTCTGAGGACCCGGGCCCTCTCAAAGAGAAATTTTCATTATTTTTTACCGTTTTTATCGGGGCCCTGGGGGCCCCGAGCCCTCTCAAAAAGAAATTTTCATTATCTTTTTTTTATCTAAATTTTTCCTTTTTTATCGGAGCTACAGTTTTTTAGCCCGGCCCGGCCCGAGGGCCCCCCCCCCCGTATCGCGGGGTCTGCGGGGGGCGTACGTTACGCCACTGGTTCAAAACCCATGTGGGTGAGTTTTTTTTTTTGCACCGCTTACTGTTTAGTTGGAACTGCGGCCATAGAGAGCGTTAATTTGACACAAAATTTCTGTTTAATTTTTGCGCGCAAAGTTAGTTCGCAGAAACTTCTGTAAGAGGGCGTTAAAACTTGTGGACAACTTTTAACATGGAGCTGTCCAATCTTGATATATGTATGATCCAGGCGATTCTGCTTTGAATTATTTATCTATGTATGAATTGTTTAATTTATAGCACTTTTTATAAAATTGCTATATATATTTATTAAAATTCTAAGTTTATCTTTGAATATTTTGAGTAGAATCAAGAGGGATGTTTAATATTAAAGAGGAATTGAACATTTCCGAGGAGGAGCAAGAGGAGGTTAAATATCCCATTCATATTGGTAATTTATTTTTAAAACCTTTTCTCATTTTACTTTGCAATATTTCATTTTTATTTTAAATCTTAATTTAATATAACGACAGAGGTAAGATTTTTTATTACATTATACACATTTAAAAGGGATTAGTGATCAAACCATTCCAGTTGACGATTACAAAAGACATTGATGTATCATTTAACATAAAAGTGATTAAAGATACACAAATTAATTAAATCCTTAGAATCCTGTGATTATATCGTCTTGTTTTCTTTATTTCAGGACCTGTTTACACGTGTATTATATGCAGAACCAATTTTATCAGTTTATATTTTCTTCATAAACATTGCAAAAAATGTTTAGAAAAGAAAATAAATTTTTTGACTAAAACTAAATTTGAGGATAAGTATAAAAAAGGTAAACCATTTATTATTCTTATTAGAACCTTTTAGCTAGCCCCTTTAAAATGTTCGGCCACTGTATCTGCAGCAGTCATAAGATGTAAGAAACACTTACTGAATTAAAGGTTTCATTAATATAAATATTGTATTTTGTTTTGAGTAGGGATGTTGTATCGATACTTTTTGTATCGATGTACTTATTATTGTATCATAAGTATCGAATATTTTATTAAAGTCTTCGGCATCCTAGGCCTTTATAATGGATCTTATAAAAAGAACCCGCGGTTTTTTGCCAATAGATGCTGTTGATGCGTATATATCGGGCAACTCACCCGATTGCTTCAACATGTGCTTAGCAGGTGACATTTCTGCTTACATTTTTTGTTAAGGTAGTTTTTTAATTCGTTGCTCTTCTGAAAGTTATATTGATTTAAAAATGAGTGAAATATCTGACGTAATACGCTATGTGGTGCTTTATTATTACTATAAAAAAGGTAAAAAAAAAGCTCTTGTGTACGGGGAGAATTTGCTGTCAGTAAACGAAGGACCCAGGTTATGTTTCTTGATTTGGTTCTGGAAATTCGATATCAAAGATGCAATGCACTTCGCTCTGGTCGGCCAGTCGCTGAAAAAGTCTTAAATTTTGCATCTGGCGGGGCAAGACCGGCACGCACGATGTCTGGAAATATCGGAGGCACTAAACATCAATCACATGACAGTTTGGAATCATTTGAAAAGAGCACGCTATACAAAAAAACTCGACGTTTGGGTGCCACATGAATTAATGCAAAGAAATTTGATTTCACTCAGGAAAATGCTGCTGCTGAAATAAAAAATGTGTTGCGAGAATAGGTCATTTTGATAACTTACCTACCCCAACATGAAATTAGCAGTTGAAGGACAAACTTCAATGCATTTACATAGGGATTTATATGATAATGTTTGTTTTTGAGTTATTTAGGCTCTCCAAATACTCAAAGATGCCGAAATTTTGTGATATTATCAATTGTGCTCGTAAAGGATATCAAGAGAAGTACAGATTCTTTACAGAATTAAATTTTAAACATAAAATAAGTTGAATGAACTGTCAGTGTCAGAGATTTTGCTCAATGAACAAGAAATTTGACTGAAACGAAGTTCAAATACACTTTAAACACTTTATCTTAGGTAAATAACAAATAAAAATATCTATTTAGTTTCATATAATGATTCAAAACATTATTTAGGATAATCAACAAAGGTGAAACATCTCACAAGTGACAAGTGGGCCTCTCCTGGCTTGAATAGTGCTTGAATATGTGTTATAATTAAAATAAACGGATATAATCTAAGAAATAAACAAATTTAAACAAAAAAGACAGCGATATGAACAACAAAGGAAGGGTTTAAAGGTATGTTTACTTTTCTTATTTCAAATATGATTCAACCACCCATTCTACATTTACCTATATATATTTCCATTCATTCATTGCAATTATTCATTTTTTTCGAAATAATTTACATTTCTGCTTTAAAATTTTAATTACTTAATTACTTGTTTTTTTTTTTTTAGTTACTCTGATAGATTCTCATATATACCTGAAGGAAGGCAAAATAAACTCCTGGGATTAAAAAAACAGATAAACTAAATTAATATTTATATTAATCTCTCTATATTAAAATAATATAGGCCTATAAAAATAATAATTATATGTTTTAACACATTATTTCATAGATCTTTATAAGGTAAATGTACATATAATAAATAAATACAAACATTATATCAGGTATTTCCTGTTGTATTTTTATAAAAACCCATCCTTCCTTGTCTTTATTTATTTTTTAATAGCTATTAACAGACAGATTTTCCAAAAGATATTAAATAAGGACAAAAATAGTTAAATTAGAAATTTTTACCATAACCTAACAAAATTGTTCTACCGTTAAATCACATGAAATTAAACTTGTTTATGGATAAATAAGCACGTATATAAATCTAATGATCCTATTTTATATTAATATTTGATCAAATAGCTGAAAAAATTAAAATTTATAAGCTAATTAGCCTGATTTAAAAGCGTTTCAATGTAAATCCTATGGGCGGAATAGCAAAGTTTGTCCTTCAGCGTGTGGTAGGCAAGTTATCAAAATGACCTATATCAAGCGCCAGTGATCATGGTCAAAGACTGGAGATCCTCCACAAATGATTTCAAAGCCTGGATTGTCGACAAAAAAGGTTATGTTGAGTGTTTGGTGGAATTGCCCATTATGAGCTGCTACAACCTGGCGAAACCATCAATTCGGTCCTGAACTCTACACAACTCGATGGCTTGAACGAAGCAATCCAGAAGGAGAGACCAGAATTGCTCAACAGAAAGGGAGTTAGGTTCCTTCATGACAATGCGCGGGCGGCCACACACATCTTTGAAGACTCGGAACAGATTGACGGAACTTGGTTGGGAAGGTTTGATGAACCCACCGAATAGCCAATTCTGAAGCTAACCAAAAAATAGCAAAAAGTCTCAGACAATAATTGTCAAAATCTACTGTACTTGACCAAAATTGATTTCCAATAAAGTAAATTTTTGTTCCAAATTGTACAAAAAACCTCGGTGACTTTTTAAAAGAATCTATACTCTAAACGTAATTTAATGAATATTATAGAAAACATTTATTTAATTTATTTTAAACAAATATTATCGATAAGATTTAAACTTTCGACCGTTGGTTCTCGTTGAAACATTTTGTAAATTAAAATTAATTATACAAATTAAACACTAGGTTATTTGTTTCAAAGGTTTTATGATAAGTGATTACTTCTGAGGATGACAAGAAATTGTCGAAATACGTATTAAGTGTTAATTTTTAATTAATAAAACCTTTGAAACAAATAACGGCTAAATCCTATATGACGGTAAGTAAATTTTTATTAAAATTGGGAAGTTTTTCAGGGAGAATTCACCTCCCTTTCCTTTATTAGCCTAAAAGAGGTGGCGGTAAGCCAATTTGATCGAGATATATGCCAAAATAAGGAAAATTTTGAAGAAGTACAAGGACCACATTAACCATTAAAAATATATATTTTTACTTACTTTTTTGGGATTTTTCTTTCTCCATTGTAATTTAGATGACAAAAACCTTGCGACTGACCTATTCTGATTGAGATAAGTAAAGAAATTTATTAAATAGAGTTGAAAATATAAAAAATAATTTTATCGAAAATTGTTTATTATTTTTACTTTCTCGTATAGAGAAAGTTATGTAATCGTAAAAAAATTCGACTTCGAGATTTTGATGTTTCTCCACGTTTTAGACCTCCCTGAGTCCAAAAAAACCATTTTTGGCATTATGTCTTGTGTGTGTGTGTGTGTGTGTGAACACGATTGCTTAAAAACCAAAGCAGCTAGATCGATGAAATTTGTTATATGCTCCTTACACTAAAATTGTAGATTTCTATCAACTTTTGGAGTAAATACGTCACTTGGAAGTAGTACTTTACTTAAAAAGTTTTTTCAAAAATTTTGAAATTTTCAATTTTTTTGTTATATTATGATAAAATACTCTATTTTAAAAAGTTTTTATTCTTTGACATTTTTACGAAACTGAATAGTTTTTGAAATAATCAAAGAAGAAATAGAAAATATTCGTTAATTTTGATAAAAAATCAAAACAAAATCATACAGGTGTCATTAAAAAAGGGCAAATATAAACAAATATTTGTTTCACAAATGCATTTGTTTATATTTGCCCTTTTTTTAATGACACCTGTATGATTTTGTTTTGATTTTTTATCAAAATTAACGAATATTTTCTATTTCTTCTTTGATTATTTCAAAAACTATTCAGTTTTCGTAAAAATGTCAAAGAATAAAAACTTTTTAAAATAGAGTATTTTATCATAATATAACAAAAAAATTGAAAATTTCAAAATTTTTGAAAAAACTTTTTAAGTAAAGTACTACTTCCAAGTGACGTATTTACTCCAAAAGTTGATAGAAATCTACAATTTTAGTGTAAGGAGCATATAACAAATTTCATCGATCTAGCTGCTTTGGTTTTTAAGCAATCGTGTTCACACACACACCCAGACGTAATTCCAAAAGAATATACGAGAAAGTCTCGGGGAAGTCAATCCCCATATTTTTAATATTGAACGATAAAGGAGCTAACTTCATGTCAGTTAGAAGCGATTCGGTAGCTTCGGGAATAAACGGGAAGGGACATCGTAGTGAAAAAATGGAGTGTTTAAAAATCGGTTTAGAACGGCTGCTTACAGCGCCTCTTAACGGCAGCGTGAGTGAAACATGAAAGGCTTTTCTCCCGAATGAATAAAATACCCTGAATAAAACTATATCGTATCTATACGGTTTCTCACCCAAATGAATAAAATTGTAAGTGTATGTTTTTCTCCCGTATAAATAAAAAAAAAAGTTACAAGTTAATATATATATTTATTTATTAAAATTAAAAAAAAATATACAATAAATTTAATACTATTATTAAAATAAATATAACAAAAGCATATAAAATATTTCTTTTTTCCAGTCAACTTTCAATAAAAAGCATTAAGTTCCAAGTTAACATAACATATATATTTATTAAAATTAAAAATGATTAAAGTAAACATTATTGTTGTTCATAAAAAATTCGAAAAAAATATACAATATATTTATAATTATAGGATAATTATTATTAATTTTGGAATTGTTCAATTTTGAAATGAGTATGAATATTTGTTGATTTGTTAAAGAAATCAGGATTATTTACTGTATAATTTGTATCCATGAATCTCGAAGCTGTATGTTCAGTGGAAAACAAAACATTTTTATATTTTTTGTTCCTGGATCACTGGATATCTGGAGCTCGGCACACATCTTTTCCTCTCCGGTTACATGCTGTACGAACAAATATATATTTATATTTTTTGAAATGCCAAAACAAATAAATTGAGCTAAAAAACCTACCTGATTTTGTATATTTGAAGAAATTCAATCGTTGACAATTTTGATCAGGAAACACATTGACTTTGTTTCATATGCTTGAAATGACAGTTATTTTTTGAAAATAACCTTAATGCATGGATGGACCAATGGGAACAAATGTGTCTCCTGCGCATGCGCCAGCGATCAACCCAGCCGACACTAGCACCACCATACGCCAGCGTGAGTTATATTCATTCTGAACATAGGAACTATATCTCAAAACGCACACCAAATCGCTCCATTGACTTGTCCCCCCTGGGTAGCTTTAAAAAAAAATTTTCGGGCCCGAAGGGTCCGAAAATTTATTTTTAAGGGCTACCGAATAGCTTCTAACTGGATGGTTTCGAACCGAACTGAGACGAGCCGAACCGATCCGAAACCGAACCGAAGTCGACACTAGTGACAAAACAACTTCAGGGGACACGACCTAATTGTTTCGGTCCTTCGGTTGCAGTTCGGTTTCCTTCGATTAAAGAAAATTTAAAAAAACAAGGGAATTCTCGGCCTTAGTGACAAAACAAATAGCATGCCTAAATGAAAAAAAAAACGAAAGAATCATGAATGTTGAGATAATGTCAAAAGTGTAAACTAGTCAGCCAGTGCGAGGGCTTGCCACTTTATTCTGAAGATTAACCGAAAAAATTATTCTTTGTTTTTTTTTTTTCAATTATCATCTGAAGTTAGCTCCTTTATCATTGTTTATTAAAAAAAAAAAAAAATAAACAATTTTCGATAAAATTATTTTTTATATTTTCAACTCTAATAAATTTCTTTACTTATCTCAATCAGAATAGGTCAGTCGCAAGGTTTTTGTCATCTAAATTACAATGGAGAAAGAAAAATCCCAAAAAAGTAAGTAAAAATATATATTTTTAATGGTTAATGTGGTCCTTGTATTTCTTCAAAATTTTCCTTATTTTGGCATATATCTCGATCAAATTGGCTTACCGCCACCTCTTTTAGGCTAATAAAGGAAAGGGAGGTGAATTCTCCCAGAAAAACTTCCCAATTTTAATAAAAATTTACTTACCGTCATATAGGATCACGCCCAAATAACCTAGTGTTTAATTTGTATAATTAATTTTAAATATTATCGATGTATTTTTTTGCGTTTCTAGTTTTTTTTTTTTTTTTTTTTTTAAACATTCACACTTTTTTCTCATTCACACTCACACTCACACACACATTCACACTGTCTTTTCGGCAACTTAGGCCATATAAGACTTTGACGATAACCGTTATTTAAGAATTTATCTATTATTGGAGTCCAGGCATTCTTATTTAAGCCATTTGGTATCCAATTGGCTTAAATAAAATCATCGGACTGCCTGGGGTCCGAACTCGCGACGTTTGGTATACGAGGTTAGCACGCTAACCTCTACGCCAAACCCCGAGGGCGTGTTTCTAGTTATGAGTGTAAGGAAAAATTTTTAAAATCTAAAAATAAGATATAATTATTTATTAAATCAAATATTGATTAAATAATTTAGCAAGTTAGAAACTAACTCTGTGATTGGCTAAAGCATGCACGATATTAACGTCATCAGCATTATCTCCTTAATCCTCTTAAAACATTGGCCTAATAGTTGATTTTAAATTTTAAAAAATGTATATTTGAAGAATTTAAATGTATATTTGTATTTTTCAGAAGGACCTTTCCATTCAAGGACAAACGTCACAGAAAGGATATTAAGACATAAGAATAACTTCTTGGAAAACAACAGCGTTAAAAGAGATGATCCTCAACAAATTACTAACCTGAAAACCAAAAGGGTCTATTCCTGTAATTGCTGTGATAAACACTTTGCTTATCCCTCACGTCTAAAAAGGCATTTAAGAAAGCACACAGGTGAAAAGCCATTTAAATGCGAAATTTGTAAAAAACAATTTACTCAGCTATCTCATCTCATAACTCATAAACTAACACATACAGGTGAAAAACCCTTTGAATGTGAAATTTGTAAAAAACAATTTACTAGTAGATCCTATCTTATAGTGCATAAGCGAATACACACAGGTGAAAAACCCTTTGGATGCGAAATTTGTAAAAAACAATTTGCTCTTAAATCTACTCTTATAGAGCATAAGCGAATACACACAGGTGAAAAACCTTTTGAGTGTGAAATTTGTAAAAAACAATTTACTCAGCTATCTCATCTCATAAGTCATAAACTAACACATACAGGTGAAAAGCCCTTTGAATGTGAAATTTGTAAAAAACAATTTAATAGTAGATCCTATCTTATAGTGCATAAGCGAATACACACAGGTGAAAAACCTTTTGATTGTGAAATTTGTAAAAAACAATTTACTCAGCTATCTCATATCATAAGTCATAAACTAACACATACAGGTGAAAAACCCTTTGGATGCGAATTTTGTAAAAAACAATTTACTCATAATTCATCTCTCAATAAACATTTGCGAATACACACAGGTGAAAAGCCCTTTGAATGCGAAATTTGTAAAAAACAATTTGCTCTTAAATCTACTCTTATAGAGCATAAGCGAATACACACAGGTGAAAAGCCCTTTGAATGCGAAATTTGTAAAAAACAATTTGCTCGTAAATCTTCTTTAATAAGACATTTGCGAATACACACAGGTGAAAAGCCCTTTGAATGCGATATTTGTAAAAAACAATTTGCTCATAATTCTTATCTTATAGAGCATAAACGAATACACACAGGTGAAAAGCCCTTTGAATGCGAAATTTGTAAAAAAAAATTTGCTCATAATTCATCTCTCATTAAACATTTGCGAATACACAAAGTTGAAAACCCTCAGTCGTAATCTCGGGGCCCTATCAGCTAATACTTTAACCAATATGATTTTATTACACAACAGTTTTAGAGCCCGCCCCCTCCCTCCTCGAAATATTCAAAATATCCCGATGTGGCTATTGAAAAAATCGAAATTTATATACATTTTAAAAATTTTCATAATCCCCCCCCCCCCCAGAAAAATAATTATATATTATACTCCTGCCACTTTTTTCGATCGATTTTCAATTCAAACTCGATTCGATTCAGTGTTTTGAAAAAATCGATTTTACAGTTGCGGAACCGCATATCAGGTCCACATTGAGACATGTTGTAGGTTCTCTGGGATTGCTAAAACTTACAACCACCCCCCCCCCCCCCAAATGTTTCCTCGGCCCCGTAGTGCGAAATTTTGGTTCCGTAAAAGAGGGAATGTTCCGCGGGGCGGCGCCAAATCTTCGCGTCCCTAAAAAAAAAGGTAAAATGATTTCCAGGGCCGGAAAAATTTTTTCCATCCGCAGGGTGAAAAATTTTTACAGGGCGGAAAACTGGTTCCGCGAAAAAAATTTTCTCAGAAAAATTTTTAGTTCAGCCCCCCCCCCCCCCCCCCCGAAAAAATTTCTATATTCGCCCTGGTATTTTCCTAACATATACAAAGACTGTATATCGCCTGCTGAGAATCAAGTGGCGAAAGTGCTAAAATTCAATTTTTGAGTTAAGCCTACGAAACGTTGTTAGAAGCAAATCTCTTCGCTTTTGAATGCCAAAATGGCAAAAAAATATTTCTATTCTTTACTATTGATTTTGGCCTATTCATTTGTTGCCCGGCTATTTAAATTTTTACAAAACTTTCAAATGCCTTTTCTCGAATTGTTGAATTTCGGATTTTGCCCACTCAACATCTGCATGCATAACGCTTTTAACAAGTCTTTATAGGGTACAAATTATAAAGACTGAATAAATTGTTTTGAGCATTTGAGTAATGGAACGTTCTATTTTTCTTCTTCTACAAATCGCTTGAAAATCGTAAGCGAAACCTTAAAATTAGGGTCCGACCGAAATAAGATTTTCAGCTGAAACTGAAACTTAATTTCGGCTGAACCCGAAATATGATTTTCAGTCTAAACTGAAACCTAATTTCGGCTGAACCCGAAACTTGTTTTAAACTTTTTCCTAAAATTTCCTATACAAAATTCATATCATTTGAACTTTTTTTTATTTTTAGAATACCAGTCTCATCCCATCTTTTCAAACTCAGGTTTCGGCCGAAACCGAAACTTCCATCGGTTCCTAATTAAAATCAAATTATGGGCAAAAGGCAAAATTTTTTGTAAAGAAAATCGAAAATCGATTAAATTGAAAATCATTGTGTGGTTTTATGAAACCACGATGCAAGTGAAACTTTTTTCGGATCGTAGGCGTCGAGTGAAAGATAAATTTTAGTGGGGGGAAACCCCCTGGTTGCGCCAAAAGAACTTTCTGAGGTCTGGAATATCATTTTTCAATTAATTAGATCCTAGAGAAGCGTCATTTTAAATTTTATTAATTTGATTATTTTCTTGATATAAGTGTTATTGAGAGCATTTAGTTTGTACGGTGTTTTTTATTATTCATGTTTTTTTGCCAAGTGTTCTTCAAATTTATTTATTTGTAATATTTTCTTTTTATATTAATGTTTTTTTTTTCTTATATCTATTCACTTTTATAAATGTTTAGTTGTATGCTTTTTTTTTTGTAAGATATATTGTAAAAAGAGGGGCCGGAATGACCAAGGTCAAAGGCCGAAAAATAAATAAAAAAAAAAAAAAAAAATTTATTAAAATCGAGTGAAAAAAAGCCCCCGAGTTTGGCGTAGTAGGTAGCGTGCCTACCTCCTATACCAAACGTCCGCGGGTTCGGACCCCAGGCAGTCCGATGATTTTATTTAAGCCATTTGGATACCAGATGGCTTAAATAGAAATGCCTGAACCCCAATAGGTATTTTCATATATAACGGTTATCGTCAAAGTCTTATATGGCCTAAGTGAGTGTGAATGAGAAAAAAGTGTGAATGTTTAAAAAAAAAAAAAAAAAAAAAAAAGAGTGAAAAAAAAACAATAATTTTAGGGGGGAGGGGGCGTAGAGCGGAAATTATATAATAGTATAGATATAGATAATCAATTTTGTTTTATATAGGCTTACTTTATTTATATTGTGATGAAATAAGTATAAATGCCGTAGCGTAGTAAAAAAAAACCTCGTGTGAGTCGCCATGACGTCACTAGTTTACGTCACGGCTTGTAACGCGACATGGTGATAGAAGAACCAAAAAATTCGTATCGATATAATAAAAGTTTCACTTTAAAATCGATTTTTTAAAGGTAATAATCGATTTTAACATCGACAAATCGAAAATCGATTCAGCCTCCGAATCTACCAACCCTAGCCGAAACTGCCTCCACTACTCTTTGAGTTTCTTACTATAAAAGTCTAAATTCAATTCAATTGAGATTGTCACAGATGTAACAACCTTTATAATTTTAACTGAATTGTACCTGAAAGCCACATAATGAGTGGCCGAAACATTGTAATTGTCACAAATCAACCACAGTTAAACCGAAAATCAAATTCTTTTACTAATGATAACAACTGTGAAAGCCTAAACACCAAAATTCTAAAATTTACCTTTTTAAATAATTTTTTTAAAGTTTTTTCTAAAAAAAATATAAATATATAATGATTGGGTCCAAAAAGCTTAAAACTCAGGAAATTGTTATTATCTTAGGAATAAATGAGTAAGGCTGAACGCACACCAATCGAGCAAAAACGTTTTTGGACACGATTATGTCTAATCATGACCAATTGTGTTTTGTCTCTTTGGTGTGCGTTGATCCATAGAAAAGCATTGAAAAACAGTTTCAGGCAAAAACGTTTTTGCCCGATAGACGTGCGTTCAGCCTAAAAATAACAAAATATTTTAATGTGTATATACGATGCATTTATTTATTATGTTACAATTATTAAACACTTCACAACCAGTCTAATACAGGTATTATTTAAAGTTTGTGTATGCAATGCATTCACAAGTCTCTTTATATATATAGAGATGGAGAAGAAAAGAAAAGTGTTGGGAAAAAAATGCATTTTTTACAAAAATGATGAATTGTGGTACTTAGCGACCGAATTTCAAAAAACAACCCCAAAATTAATTTTATGAAATGGGGGGGGGATAGGGGGGATTCATTTAGGGGGGGCCTTTAGAGTAGAAAGCATATTGATATCTCATTTAAGTTAAAAGTTGAAAAATCCGAATTTTTCACAAAAATAGAGATTTGGGGTACTTAGGGGGCGAATTTCAAAAAACCCCGAAATTACTTTTTAGGGGTTCATTTAGGGGGGCTTTTAGCGTAGAAAGCATATTGATATCTCATTTCAGAAAAAAGTTCTAAAAATCGGAATTTTTTACAAAAATGGCGATTTGGGGTACTTAAGGGCCGAATTTCAAGAAACAATGATTTTTGATTTTCATTTAAGGAAGGTTTTAGCGAAGAAAGCAAATTGATATCTCATTTCGGTTAAGAGTAATTAAAGAAATAGTAAAATCAAAATTTTACCCAAAAATGTCGATTTGGGGGTCTTAAAATCGGAATTTCGAAAATTCGCTTCTTAAATGACGCCTACGCAATAAAAGTAATCTACATGCCAAATTTCAACTTTATAGGTATTATAGTTTAGGCTGGGCGTTGTCATCACTTAGTAAGTAAGTCAGTCAGTTAGTCACAAGTCTCTTTATATATATAGAGATTTCTTAAAAAAAGGGAAGTTGACTTGGAAATTAGAGAGGAAGTTTGTAGCTCCGAGTCCCAATTTCCAGGTATACGACTAGGGCTGTGGGAGGAGCTACTCAACCAGTTGAAAATAAAAAAGAATAGAGTAGTATAGTAATAGATCCTTTTGCTGTCCCCAGCCGGTACCCTCGCTTGAACTCAAGAGCCTTTCTTAACATCTGAACACATGCATATACTAAATTGGCAATAAACTTGCCCGCCGAAGGCGAGCAAGGGGGTCCAGGGGCGCAGCCCCCTGGATAGACGGAAAGCCCCGCCGAAGGCGGGGCTTTGCGTCTAGTTATATATATATATTGTTATAAAATCGACCAACAATGTCAAATACAGGTGAAATATTGAAATCGAAATTTATAATGACAACCCTAATGGTAAATATTCATCTATTTTATATAAATCTGTACGCATTTTCTTAATGACCATTGTGTATTGTTCTGTATTAATAGCTCTGAGGGTGAACCTAAACAGGAACGAAACGTCAGCAATGAGGGTTTAATAAAAGCAAACAAAAACTAGCTGCTCTCTCTTTTTATTATCCTTCTACTACATCAACTAACCAGCTATATTAAAAAAAACCTCCAATATTAAATGTAAGGAAACAGTTTTGGTTTTAATAAAATAACGCCATCTTCAGTCCAATTACTGAACTGAAAGCATTGTACAGTTTTTTTTTTTTTTTTTTTTAACATTCACACTTTTTTCTCATTCACACTCACATTCACAGTCTTTTCGGCATCTTAGGCCATATACGATAACCATTGTATAAGATAATATCTATTGGGGGTCCAGGCATTTCTATTTTAGTCATTTGGTATCCAAATGCCTTAAATAAAATCATCGGACTGCCTGGGGTCCAAACCCGCGACGTTTGGTATAGAAGGTAGGTACGCTGCCAACTACTCTAAGCTCCGTGAGCGGAAGAGGGTTTCTGCACTAAAAAAAAAAAAAAACATTTAGCACGGGGCTAACAAGCTCTCCCTAATTGATGCAAGCGGCCCTTAAAGGGGTCATTGGTGCCCCTGAGATGGTATATCGAACTCCTTGTTTATTTATTAAAAGGCGATAATTCAACCTATCAATCAAATTCCTTAAATACGGAGTCAATGACAAAGCGTTGACATAAAAAGAATTTGTAGGTAGTCGTTTTTAATATAAAAAAATAAGAAATTATTAAGGCGGGGCAGGAGCGAAGGTGTTCGCATGTTTTTCCCGCTAAGATGGCGTTGTGTGTCATAAAAAGTATGCCCAAAATCTCAAGTAATTCAAAAATTTGCCAAGAGATGTCACAATGGAAGCTAATAATATTTAATGCATTTGGTTGATTTTCATTGATCTTTTAACAATAAATACTTTATAAATGTTATTATATATTATGTATCTTTTATAAAAGCATAAAAATATATAAATATAGGCCATTAGGCGATCGGCTGTTAGACTAGTCTGCCATCTATTGCAAGAATGCTGAACTAATTTGACAGTTGATTTTTTAAATAAATCATCTAAGTTTATTTTAAAAATTTCTTAATTAATATGTGATTAATAATAACAATAAATTCATTTTTAAATTTAAAAAAAATTAAAGATTAATGGGACTGATTGTTTTTTTGTATTTGCTTGATAACAAAAAAATTAATTACGATAATTTTTTAATAAGTCATTAAAAAAATTATAGCTCGATGTCCCAATAATCTCTTATGAATTTAATGCATTTAGAAAAAAACCGTATTGAAAAATTCCTTATAATAGTCTAGTTTTTTTAAAGTACGTTTAGACGTCGCTCCTGAACCCCCTTAAAATATTTTACACACGTATTCGACACAAAAAATCACAGCACAGAAAAAACTTTCAATTACCGAATGTAAAAGAAAGTTGTGTGTTGTGCGAGCAATCACGCCAGATTATTACAAATATCTCATTCAAAGGATATTTTACCTGTGTGTATTCGCTTATGTCTTATGAGATTAGATTTAATAGCAAATAGTTTTTTACAAATTTCGCATTCAAAAGGTCTTTCACCTGTGTGTATTCGTTTATGCTCTATGTAAGTAGATTTAAGAGCAAATTGTTTTTCACAAATATCACATTTAAAAAGGTATTCACCTGTGTGTATTCGTTTATGAGAGTTAAGATGAGAACACTGAGTAAATTGTTTTTTACAAAATTCGCATTCAAAGGGTTTTTCACCTGAGTGTATTCGCTTATGCCTTGTGAAACTAGATTTATGAGCAAATTGTTTTTTACAAATTTCACATTCAAAGGGTTTTTCACCTGTATGTGTTAGTTTATGAGTTGTAAGATGAGATAGCTGAGTAAATTGTTTTTTACAAATTTCGCATTTAAATGGCTTTTCACCTGTGTGCCTTCTAAAATGTTTTTTTAAATCTGAGGGATAAGGAAAGTGTTTATCACAGGAATTACACGAATAGACCTTTTTGGTTTTCAGGTTTGAAATTTGTTGAGGATCATCTCTTTTAACGCTGTTGTTATCCAAGAAGTTCTTCTTCTGATTTAATATCCTTTCTGTGGCTTTTGTTCTCGAATGGAAAGGTCCTTCTGAAAAATATAAATACACATTTAAAAAAATTTTCCTTATACTCATAACTAGAAACACAAAAAAATATTTTTGTTCCAATACTAAAAATAGTACTTTACGTACTCGAAACATTTTTTCGATTCTTTACTCATACCAGAACTTTATAGCCAGTATCGAACGAAAAATACTCATTCAAATATAATTTTTTTCTAATTAATTAAATAAATGTTTTCCATAATACTCATTTGATTAACCAAATGGTATAGTTAAATATTTATATGGTAAAAGAGGTATCATTTAAAGTATAGAATCATATACAAAGTCACCTAGGTTTTTTGTATATTTTTGAACAAAAATTTTCTTTACTGGAAATCAATTTTAATCAGGAAGAGAACATATTGACAAAAATTATCTATGACTTTTTGTCATTTCTCGGATAGCTTCAAAATTCCATCGGCGTAGAACTTGTATGGTTTATCGTCGAAAAACTTGGCCAAGTGATTTTCAGCGGCGTTTCGATCCGCCAATTTTTTAACATCAAAAGAGTTTTGTAGTGACCGAAACAAATGGTAGTCAGTCGGTGGAAGGTTCGGTGGTGCATCGAACCTTCCCAACCAAGTTCCGAGACTTCAAATAAAGAGGAAGGGGACATATAATCAAAATTTCTCCTTTTTCAAAAATCAAATAGACTTATTGATTCGTTATATCTTACATGTATGTAACATATGTATTAATTTTATGACAAAAACTAAAAAGAATTATGAAAAACGGCGCCACAGTTGAGCTTCGGCCCCTCCGCCCTCAAAGGCTAGTTACGCCACTGCTAGTATGTTTGCCTTTATACATGTTCTGATGAAAGGAGGCGTTGAGCCCCCCAAACGTCGACTGTATAGTGGAATAAAATTTGGCCTGACAATACCTTTAAGAGTTTTCATTTATCGTTCATATATTATTTTATTTATAGTAAAAAAAAATCATATAGCGTATTACGTCAGATATTTCACTTATTTTCAAATCAATATAAGTTTTTACAAGAGCAACGAATTAGAAAACTATCTTGACAAAAAATATAAGCAGAAATGTCACCTGCTAAGCACATGTTGAAGCAATCGGGTGAGTGTTGCCCGATATATGCGCATCAACAGCATCTTGTGGCAAAAAACCGCGGGTTCTTTTTATAAGATCCATTATAAAGGCCTAGGATGCCGAAGACTTAAATAAAATATTCGATACTTTTGATACAATAATAAGTACATCGATACTCAATACAATATTTATGTTAATGAAACTTCTAATTCAGTCTCATAAAGAATAATAAAGGATTTACCTTTTTTATACTTATCTTCAAATTTAGTTTTAGTCAAAAAATTTATTTTCTTTTCGAAACATTTTTTGTAATGTTTATGAAGAAAATATATACTGATAAAATTCGTTTGGCATATAATGCACTTGAAAACTGGACCTGAAAAAAGTAAACAAGTCGATATATTCACAGGATTCTAAGGATTTAATTAATTTGTGTATCTTTAATCACTTTTATGTTAAATGATACATCAATGTCTTTTGTAATCGTCAACTGGAATTGTTTGATCACTAATCCCTTTTAAATGTGTATAATGTAATAAAAAATCTTACCTCTGTCGTTATATTAAATTAAGATTTAAAATAAAAATGAAATATTGCAAAGTAAAATGAGAAAAGGTTATAAAAATAAATTACCAATATGAATGGGATATTTAACCTCCTCTTGATCCTCCTCGGAAATGTTCAATTCCTCTTTAATATTAATCATCCCTCTTGATTCTACTCAAAATATTCAAAAATAAACTTAGAAATTTACTAAATATATATAGCAATTTATAAACTATAATAAACATTGACAGACGGAGCGTTAGGGCGCGGGGAGTGAAGGAGTGAAGACATCCGGGGGGGGGGGGGGGGAAGGCCACCATATTGTCTGGCGACATTAGTAGTGCTCCCTCGTGGCAAAATAATTGTACTACTGTTATTATATGCAAGTCATTGACAATGATGCAAGTTTTAATAGACATTTGGATTTTTTTTCCCATTTAATTAAAAAATGCCGTCTTGCGTTGCAATCGGTTGTTATAATAAAAGTTATCGCAAAGCCAAGAAACAAATAAATATGGAAATAGCTGCGAAAATAACATTTCACCAGTAAGTACTGTTTTCATAACCTACAAAATATACTTGTTTTTATTATATATATATATATATATACAACAAAGTTAGATGTGTTGTACAAGTTTTTACTGATTTGTTCTATACTGGAAGTTAGATATTATTTTAATATTTTCTCCGTAGATAAATTTAATAATTTAAATCTTATGATATATTTGTTTTTGTTTGCTATTAACTTCAGATGCAATTCATTTAACAGTTCAAATGCTTATAAGCATTCATCATTTTACTTTTAATAAAGAAAGAAAAAGATGCTTTGATCATTTGAAGCTTCATCTGTGCTACAGCCTTAAACTGATATACAATTTATATATAATATATATGTATAATATTTCACTCATTTATTGTACTCTGTAGATTTCCAAAAGAGGAAGCAAAAAAATTAGTTTGGGTTAAATCTATGGGTCTTCCTATGGATCATTTACCTAAATATCCACATTTATGCTCATTGCACTTTCGGGAGAGAGATTTTGACCGTACTTCCTTGATGCAAACAAGATTAAGGGAAAATGCAATTCCACTTGTAAGTATAATATTACTTGATTTTTATTATGTACTTTGGAATTATTATAGGATAATATTTACAATAAGTTATTGGCGAGTTTAGTACTTTTTACAACTTTTTCAGGGAAAATACTCCCTCATTTCCCTTTATTAGCCTAAAAGAGGTGGCGGTAAGCCAATTTGATTGAGATATATGCCAAAATAACGAAAATTTTGAAGAAATACGAAAGCATTAAAAAATGTATTATTACTTACTTTTTTGGGTTTTTTCTTTCTCCATTGTAATTTAGATGACAAAAATCTTGCGCCTGACCTATTCTGATTGAGATAACTAGATAAATTAATTAAATAGAGTTGAAAAAAAAGATTAATAATTTTAATGATAATTGTTTATTTTTATAAATATTGAACGATAAAGGAGCTAACTTCATATTGAATTAAGACTATTCACTGACTATTTAAAAAAAAAAAAACCTTGAGTTTGCTATACATAAGAATATCAACTTTTTTAGCCACAATTATTATTTGAACTCTCTATATAGGCTACTATTAATATTATTATAAAAATTAATATTTTTTCTTTCATTTTCACTCTTGGCTACTGAGTCCATTTAGGGATTTATCGTCTTTTTCGGAAGTTTCCAAATTCTTTGGAGGACCGAAGCTCTTTTCATAAGTCAATTGATAAATTTTTTATAAAAATGAAATGAAATTTTATATCACGATCAAAATTAATGTGTTAATCAATTTTGGGGGCCCCCGTATTCTACGGGGCCCTAGACACGCGCCTTGCTTATGATCCGTCACTGTCAAGAATATTTTAAAGAAGTTGCAGGGATCCCTTGTCCGAGAGCCGCCGGAGGCGGCTCGAGACCTTCGGTTAATTAAGGTCGGTTCTGTTTTAGATTAAAAAATATTCATCAAGAATATTTTAAAGAACTGCAGGGATCCCTTGTCCGAGAGCCGCCGGAGGCGGCTCGAGACCTTCGGTTAATTAAGGTCGGTTCTGTTTTAGATTAAAAAATATTCATCCAGAATATTTTAAAGAAGTTGCAGGGATCCCTTGTCCGAGAGCCGCCGGAGGCGGCTCGAGACCTTCGGTTTTAAGTTCGGTTCTTTTATTTTTAGAAAAAAATTCAAAACAACTAGGGAATTCTCGGCTTTGGGTCGGTTCGGCTCGGTTCGGTTCGGTTCGGCTCGGCTCAGTTCGGTTCGAAACCATCCAGTTAGAAGCGATTCGGTAGCTCTTAAAAAAAAATTTTCGGGACCGAAGGGGCACGTTTACGATCCGAAACCGAGCCGAACCGAACCGAAGTCGACACTAGTGACAAAACAACTTCAGGGGTCCCGACCTAATTGTTTCGGTCCTTCGGTTGAAGTTCGGTTTCCTTCGATTAAAAAAAAATTAAAACAACTAGGGAATTCTCAGCCTTAGTGACAAAACAAATAGCGCGCGTAAATGAAAAGAACGAAAGAATCATGAATGTTGAGCTAATGTAAAAAAAAAATATTCTTTGTTTTTTTTTTTAATGATCATGAAGTTAGCTCCTTTATCTTTCATTATTAAAAAAAAAAAATAATAATAATAAACAATTATCATTAAAATTATTAATCTTTTTTTTTTACTCTATTTAATTAATTTATCTAGTTATCTCAATCAGAATAGGTCAGGCGCAAGATTTTTGTCATCTAAATTACAATGGAGAAAGAAAAAACCCAAAAAAGTAAGTAATAATACATTTTTTAATGCTTAGTGTGGCTTTCGTATTTCTTCAAAATTTTCGTTATTTTGGCATATATCTCAATCAAATTGGCTTACCGCCACCTCTTTTAGGCTAATAAAGGGAAATGAGGGAGTATTTTCCCTGAAAAAGTTGTAAAAAGTACTAAACTCGCCAATAACTTATTGTAAATTCCCTCCATATTATATTTATTTATTATAGATGTATATGTATCTATATTTTATAAGTATAAGTACATACCACATGCATGCATACGCAGGGCCGGCGCAAGCTATTCTGCCGCCCTAGGCAAGATATTTTTTTTGCGCCCCTCCCCCCAAAAACTTTAAAAATTTAATTTGCCGCCCCCTCCTTAAAATTTTCCCTGATCTCAAAAATTTTTCTGCGAAAATTTTTTCCCGTGTGCCGCCCGCGGAACATTTATTTTACCTTTTTTTTTAGAGACGCTAATTTTTGCCGCCCCCGGAACCGAAATTTTTTTCGGGTGCCGCTTGCGGAACCAAAATTTTTTTGGCTAAATCCTATATGACGGTAAGTAAATTTTTATTAATATTTGGAAGTTTTTCAGGGAGAATTCACCCTCCCTTCCCTTTATTAGCCTAAAAGAGGTGTCGGTAAGCCAATTTGATCGAGATATATGCCAAATTAAGGAAAATTTTGAAGAAATACGAGGACCACATTAACCATTAAAAATATATATTTTTACTTACTTTTTTGGCTTTTTTCTTTCTCCATTATAATTAAGATGACAAAAACCTTGCGACTGACCTATTCTGATTGAGATAAGTAAAGAAATTTATTAAATAGAGTTGAAAATATAAAAAATAATTTTATCGAAAATTGTTTATTTATTATTTTTTTAATATTGAACGATAAAGGAGCTAACTTCATGTTGTATTAAAAGTTAAAGTATTCACTGACTTTTTTTTTTTAGTAAAAAGGCTCGAGTTTGCTACACTTATTAAGAACATCTTTGGGTCCGCGGGCCACCGATGGAGACCCGTGTCTTTTGGTTCTTATATTTAAATTTAAATAAAAAATATCCATCCAGAATATATTAAAGAACTTGCAGGGATCCCTTGTCCGAGAGCCGCCGGAGGCGCTCGAGACCTTCGGTTAATTAAGGTCGGTTCTGTTTTAGATTAAAAAATATTCATCCAGAATATTTTAAAGAACTTGCAGGGATCCCTTGTCCGAGAGCCGCCGGAGGCGCTCGAGACCTTCGGTTTTAAGTTCGGTTATTTTATTTTTAGAAAAAAATTCAAAACAACTAGGGAATTCTCGGCTTCGGTTCGGTTCGGTTTGGTTCGGCTCGGCTCAGTTCGGTTCGAAACCATCCAGTTAGAAGCTATTGGATGGTTTCGAACCGAACTGAGACGAGCCGAACCGATCCGAAACCGAACCGAAGTCGACACTAGTGACAAAACAACTTCAGGGGACACGACCTAATTGTTTCGGTCCTTCGGTTGCAGTTCGGTTTCCTTCGATTAAAGAAAATTTAAAAAAACTAGGGAATTCTCGGCCTTAGTTACAAAACAAATAGCATGCCTAAATGAAAAAAAAACGAAAGAATCATGAATGTTGAGATAATGTCAAAAGTGGTCAAAAGTGTAAACTAGTCAGCCAGTGCGAGGGCTTGCCACTTTATTCTGAAGATTAACCGAAAAAATTATTCGTTGTTTTTTTTTTTTTTTTTTTTATTTTTTTTCAATTATCATCTGAAGTTAGCTCCTTTATTATTGTTTATTAAAAAAAAAAATAAACAATTTTCGATAAAATTATTTTTTATATTTTCAACGCTATTTAATAAATTTCTTTACTTATCTCAATCATAATAGGTCAGTCGCAAGGTTTTTGTCATCTTAATTATAATGGAGAAAGAAAAAAGCCAAAAAAAGTAAGTAAAAATATATATTTTTACTTTCTCTTACCTATGTATATATGTAATATATATATAGAGAGAAAGTATTGGATTCATGTCAAAAATTCGATGTCGAGATTTTGATGGATCTTCACGTTTTGAGGTCCCCTGAATCCAAAAAAGTGGTTTTCGCGACATGGTCTGTCTGTGGGTGTGTGGGTGTGTGTGTGGGTGGGTGGGTGGGTGGGTGGGTGTGTGTTCAATTTTAAGGATGAAGGAATTGAGCTACGAGGTTGAAATTTTATATTTAAGTTAAACACCCCCGGGACCGGAAAAATAAGCTTTTAATCAAAATCGGCCAAAGAGTACTAGTACTTTACTGATGTATTTTTTCAGTTTTTTTCGATTTTCTCAAAATTTGCTCCAACGATTTTTTTTAAATTCAAAAATCAATTAATTTTTAGATTTTCTTTAAAATGTATATTCTCATTTTGCAATTGAAATCTTCTGAAGACCATTTTACTTTTGTATTTCATAGGGGAAGATAGGAGAAATGGTTGCCATGGTAACAAAATATAAATATTTTCCCATACTTATAAATTTTACATCTGAATTCAAATGTTCCGTACTGTCGGGAACTAAATATATGTCGACACAAAAAATCTGGTATGACAAGCACAGAACACAACTTTCGATTACCGAAGGTAAGAGAAAGTTGTGTGCTGAGTCACACCAGATTTTTAATGGTTAATGTGGTCCTCGTATTTCTTCAAAATTTTCCTTAATTTGGCATATATCTCGATCAAATTGGCTTACCGACACCTCTTTTAGGCTAATAAAGGGAAGGGAGGGTGAATTCTCCCTGAAAAACTTCCAAATATTAATAAAAATTTACTTACCGTCATATAGGATCACGCCATTTTTTTTATTTTCCCTTTTTGCCGCCCTCTCCAGGTTGCCGCCCTAGGGGCGCCTAGTTTGCCTAGTGGACGCGCCGCCACTGTGCATACACACATTCATACAGATGAAATGCATTAGAAATTGAAAATAATATTACACAGTTTCAAATAGGGCGCCAAAATGTCGCCAGACAATATGGCCTTTCCTCTACTCCCCGCGATCACACTCCCCTCGCCCATATATGGACTTTATGCTCCGTCCTCTATGTCAATGATAATAAATAGAGGTGGGCATTCCGTTCGCGAACGGATCGCGAAGAACGGGTCGTCGAAGTGAACGGGTCGCGCTTTTAACCGTTCACCGGTCCTCCGTTCGTTGCTTTGACCTGTCTTCGGCGACCGGCCGGTCCTCCGTTCATTTGCTTTATCCGTTCGTTTGGCGAACGGCCGGTCCTCCGTTCATTTGTTTTATCCGTTCGTTTGGCGAACGTCCGTTCATCCGTTCGTTGCTTTGACCTGTCTTCGGCGAACGGCCGGTCCTCCGTTCATTTGCTTTATCCGTTCGTTTGGCGAACGGCCGGTCCTCCGTTCATTTGCTTTATCCGTTCGTTTGGCGAACGGCCGTTCATCCGTTCATTTGTTTTGGCCTGTCTTCGGCGAACGGGCAGTCCTCCGTTCATTTTTTTTTAGCTTTTCTTCCTTATTTTTTCGAGTTTGTTCGAGATTTATCGATAAAATTCGGGTGGCGGGCAATCAAAACTGACATTTGTCATTGAATTATTCAGGGATGGGCGTTAATCAGTTACATGTATTTGAAATACAAGATACCAAATACAATATTAATTGGTATCTTGTAACTCGTTACAGAATTGGCAAAGTAATTGCTATCTTGTATTTCGTTACATTTTTTAGTAATTGGTATCTGAAATTCGAGATACCAAATACTTTTTTTTTTTTAATTTGCCGCAGTGTAAAAAGTCTTGCAGAGGGAGCTGAAATCGTTTTAATTTATTTAATATTACTGTATGTAATCGTCGTGTGGGTTCTCTGCTCCGGATCTTAGTAAGAACCAGTAAAGAGAAGTCAATCAAACCGCCAAATTTTCACTCTTCGTTAAAAAACTTTTTTGCTTTCTTCTTTTAACCAGCTCTCAACGTTTGATCTGTGCTCTCAACGACTAAATCTTTGTTCTTCTGCCCCAGTTGAAAGATTGTTTTCATTTGCGGGTTTATTCATTCTCCATCAAGTTCCAGATTATCCGACAAAACTTTTGAAAACTTGGTTTTTTGAAACCTTTTCATATTTTTATAAATAAATTTTTTTTAGTGTCATGAATAATTTTATTGTTTTCGATTTTCCAAAGGTATTCTCCAATATAAGTTTAGCTGCCACTTTCCTAAACTAAATTTATTTAGGGTTCCAGATAGAGCCCTGCACGGGCCGATTTTTTTTGGCCCAGACCGGTCCGTGTCCGTATTTTTTTTTTGACTTCCCGCCCGTACCCGGCCCGTAATTTTTTACCATTCTTCAGGCCCGCCCGGAATTTTTTCAAACTCGCCCATTCCCGCCCGAGATTTAGTGAATGAATGAACGAATGTCTAGTAATTTTTAAATAAAATTTCATTTGCATGCCCGTCCGCCCGAACCCGTTTATTTAGACTTCATGGCCTCCAAAGCCCGCGGGCTGGGCGGGTAACGGGCCTACGGGCCAACCCGTACCCGTGCAGGGCTCTAGTTCCAGAATTACCCCTCCAAAAAGTATTTTAAAATCAAGGAAAAATTTGTTTGTAATTGGTATTTTCAATGTATTTGAAATACGTAATTGGTATCTTGTATCTCGTTACACAAACCCGTGAATAATTGGTATCTTGTATTTCGTTACAAAAATCTGAAGTAATTGGTATTTTGTATCTCGTTACTCAAAATCGAGTAACTTGCCCATCCCTGGAATTATTCATATCGTTGTTTTTTTTAAACCTTATAGATTGCTTTTTTTGGTGTTTTTGTTTAATTTTTTATCAAAATGCATAGAAGTAACTATTTTTTATCCCTCAAAGATGATAAAAGGTATCGATATGTCCAAAAAATACAAATTATTGATAATATTGATTCCATAGCACACTTGATATTAATATTTTGCCATTTGTTACAACGATGGATATGGTAATTTTTTTTTAACGAACAGTTAAAGCATTAGAAAAGCTTAGAACTTTAAAAATATTATGAAACCAAATTTTAACTTATTAAAAGGTATTAATATTTTTCATAAAACTATTATATCTAATCATTAATTTTTTTCTAAACATTATTTATATTCATTTTATTTCAGATTATTTTTATTATGTCTGTGGGCTAGTAAATATCCAACTTGACATATTAAAATAAAATTAAATATTTTTTCAACACTAAAGTATGTAAATTAACCTGCTTCATGCCCCCGGCTTGCTGTAGTTAGCCCACCTTCTATACCGAACCTGCGACGGGTTCGGACCCCAGGCAGTCCGATGATTTTATTTAAGCCATTTGGATACCAAATGGTTTAAATAGAAATGCCTGGACCCCAATATAGATAGATCCATAAATAACGGTTATCGTCAAGTCTTATATAGCCAAAGTTGCCGAAAAAGACTGTGGGAATGAGAAAAAAGTGTGGATGTTAAAAAAAAAAACCTTCGTCCTTAATGAGACGGGGGAGGGGGGGGTCAGAGACAGTGAAAAAAGAACGATGAACGGGTCGTGGAGAACGGGTCGTTTCAGAGATCGAACGGCGAACGACCCGTTCTTCAAAAAGAACGATTTTGCCCATCTCTAATAATAAATAAAATAAAACAATGAATAGCAGTCAAGATGGACAAGCAGATTTAGTTACACAAAGACACTTAGAGAGCGCCACTAGGTTGTCTGGAATAGTTCAAAATTTATCCAATAGATTGCACTCCATTCGCAAATTTTTTTGACTTGATAGTTGTTTACCTATAAAAAAATAAAAACAAATTAATACTGTCTAGACAAAAAACTTGTCAAAAATTCATTTTTTCTTCTTTTAGCAATTAAATCAAGAGGCGAAGATGTCAAATGTTAAAAAAGAATTGATCATTTTTGAGGAGCAAGATAATAAATATCCCATTCACATTGGTAATTTATTTTTATAACCTAAAAATGTCATTTTAATTTAAAATATTTCTTTATTTGTAAAATCATATTATTTTAATTTTGAAAATTTAGTTAACATTTTCTCTAATTCCCTATCGTTTATCTTCATTATTGATTTACGAGTTTTTCATTTTTCAGGTCCAGTATACATGTGTAATCTTTGTAGAACAAATTTTATTAATTTGTTCTTCCTAGATAAACATACCAAAAAATGTATAAATAACAATATAAATTGTTTCTCACAAATTAAATTTGAAGAGAAGTATAAAAAAGGTAAATCATTTCTTGTTTTTTATAATGGATAACAATCAGATCTATTAGACGATGTTATGTTATATATAGAGCACGAATTTTGAATATAATGCATGTTTTTTTTTTCTTAATCGATATCCTTCAAATTTTTAAAGTGATTTTTTTCTGGCCGTTTTAGGGTATCAGGACCCAAACAGAGAAATCTTATTTTGCATATAAGTGCATATTTTGCATATCGTTTATCTTGATTATTGAATTCGCGATTTAAGCTATATTTTGCATATTTGTATGATTTTTATTCCTCGTTTGTTGGCAAATCAGGAAAATAATTTAAGAAAATTTTAGAGACAGAGAGAGTAGACCAGAGGTTTGCTCTATTCCTAACACAAGGTCATTAACGAAGATGAGAAAGAGTAAAGGCCCTAAATTAGAGCCTTCTGGTATTCCCGAGGGAGGTGTAAACAAGTGAGTGGATGCCGTACCATTGTAAACCACCTATCTATCTTTTAAATAGGTTTCAAGCATTCTAATCAATGGCTGTAAGAATCCATAGAGTCGTAGTTTATTCAACAAAACATTGTGATTAACACGATCAAACGACTTAGAAAAATCAGTATAAACTGCGTCAACCCCTCCACCCTCATCAACTACATCCACTATTTGTGAGACAAAATTCTTCAAATTGGTAATTTAAGAAAACTTAAATTACCCCTTTTTTTTTGCTACAATATTCCGAAGAAGTGGCTTTTCAACACTCCGGTTAGCCGGAGTATCGAAGTTCGGATTATCCGGATAGACCCGACTGTATTTAATTTCTTTTAAAGGGGTTCAGGAGCGACGTCTAAACGTACTTTGAAAAAAACTAGACTATTATAAGGAATTTTTCAATGCGGTTTTTTTTTAAATAAATTAAATTCAAAAGAGATTATTGGGACAATAATTTTTTAATGACTTATTAAAAAATTATCGTAATTAATTTTTTTGTTATCAAGCAAATACAAAAAAAACAATCTGGCCCATTAATCTTTAATTTTTTTTAAATTTAAAAATGAATTTATTGTTATTATTAATCACATATTAATTAAGAAATTTTTAAAATAAGCTTAGATGATTTATTTAAAATACATCTGTCAAATTAGTTCAGCATTCTTGCAATAGATGGCAGGCAGTCTAACAGCTGATCCCCTTTTGGCCTATATTTATCTATTTTTATGCTTTTATAAAAGATACTTAATATATAATAACATTTATAAAGTATTTATTGTTAAAAGATCAATGAAAATCAACCAAATGCATTAAATATAATATTATTAGCTACCATTTTGACATCTCTTGGCAAATTTTTGAATTACTTGATATTTGGGCATACTTTTAATGACACACAACGCCATCTTAGCGGGAAAAACATGCGTAACCACTTCGCCCCTTAAAAATAAACTTTGCAAACATTTATTTTATATTAAATAAATTGGAGTTGTTTTGTCAGTTTAAAGCTATCAAACAGTAGATATTATGCGTTTATAATGCATATTTACTCTTAAAATGTATATTTTTTGTGCATATTTCAGCCTTTTTTAAATGCATATTTTGTGGTTTTTTAGTGCATGTCGATCCGAGCCCAGTTATATAACATATTATTATTTCGTTTTTTTTTTTTTTTTTTTTTTTTTTTTAGATGTATCTTCTTATTCAAGAATAAAAATAAAGAAAAAGGTGAAGAACAACTCTGAGGAATGTAATGTGAGAGTAAAAATAGAACAAGCTGAGCAAATAGCGAAGAAAGTCTCTCGCAATAAACTCGATTCTTCTTCATCCTCAGAACATGGGCAAAATCACAAAGTAGAAATATCACAACATAGGCGACTTCATCCAGGTGCAAATGCCATTAAAGGTCAAATGAAATTTGATATTTAGTATAAAAATCTTTTTTTTTTACGAATTATAGTTTATATTTCATATCTAAATTAAATTTCTTATTATTTTTTGTAGATTTGAAGATAGGAAAGAAGAATAAACAAAAAAAACCTTTGGAAGTGATTGAGGGAGTGAAAATAATATACAGTGATAACAGTAGTAAGCATAAAGTGTATTTGTGTGAATATTGTAATAAACAAATGCCTTATCTAGCAAATATGAAAATACATTTGCGAGTCCACACAGGGGAAAGACCTTTCCATTGTGATATATGCAGTAAGAATTTTAAACAGAAAATGGACCTCCAAAGGCATATGAAAATTCACACAAAAGAACATACTACTAAATTATTACTAAAACAGCCTTTTAAATGTGAAATATGCAATAAATTATTTCCTCAGAAAATAGACCTCACCAGTCATATGAGAAACCACACAGATCAATTACCTTATCAGTGTCAAATATGTTTTCAACAATATGCTTACTCTGCTAGTTTCTCTAATCATATGCTAACTCATACAAGTGAATAATCAAATAAATAAATATGGTTGCTCTAGATTTTTTGTGTCGACATATATTTAGTTTTCGCCGATATATAAATATATATATATAAATCTAGTGTGACTGGTCGCACAGCACACATCTTCCTCTTACCCTTTTTTATAATGGATACTGATTATCCATGATTCCTGATTGTTCTATTAGACGATGTTATGTTACATATAGAGCACGAATTTTGAATATAATGCATGTTTTTTTTCTTAATCGATATCCTTCAAATTTTTTTTTCTGGCAGTTTTAGGGTATCAAGGTCTAAACAGAGAAATCTTATTTTGCATATAAGGGCATATTTTGCCCAGTCAAAATAGCATTTCACTGCGGAATTTTTAAAGATAGGAAAAAAGTCTCATATAGGCCGGTATCCCACTGGGACACCACGGTGGCGCAACCAGATTTTTTGTGTCGACATATATTTAGTTTTCGCCGATATATATATATATAAATCTAGTGTGACTGGTCGCACAGCACACAACTTCCTCTTACCCTTCGGCAAGAGAAAGTTGTGTTCTGTGCTTGTCACGCCAGATATTTTGTCTGGACATATCGCTCATTTGCTTCAATAACGTCATAATTCAAAAATCGTCCTTATTGAGTAAGGAGAAATAAAAAAAGCTCTATTATCTGGCAGAGTGAAATATCTTAGCTTTTAAACTCTCAGCATAATATCTAATTTTTTTTGAATCTCAAATTTTTTTTAACTCGTTTGTTTACTTCAAAACAGTAATATTTCAGTTAAAAAGAAGGTTTCTGGTAGGTGTACCAGTGATATTCTCTATAATAAAGAATTAATGTGTGTGTATAGCTACCATTTTTAATTCGAATTTCTACATAAATGTGTTAAAATTTTATTTTGTTTTTTTTTTTTTGATCTCCTGAAAAAATAGAAATTTTGAGTTATGACACTCTTGTATCAAATGAGCGATATATTTAGTTCCCGACAGTACGGAACATAGGGCTGGACGGTAATGGATTTTCATTACCGACCTCGATAATGAAAAAAAACCGGTTTTTCTCGAAAGTCGGTAAAAACCGGTTTTTCTCGAAAGTCGGTCCAAAGTTTGCCGCCGCGGAACATATTTTTTTTTTTTTTGCGGAACCAAAATTTTTTCCCGTCCGAAAAAATATTTTACCTTTTTTTTTTAGAGACGCCAATTTTTTTGCCGCCCGCGGAACAGAAATTTGCCGCCGCGGAACCAAAATTTTTTCCCGTCCGAAAAAATATTTTACCTTTTTTTTTAGAGACGCCAATTTTTTTGCCGCCCGCGGCGAAAAAATAGGTTTTTACCGACTTTCGAGAAAAACCGGTTTTTACCGAATTAGAGGTTCGTTACCGCGTTTTCGGTAAAAAATTTTACCGGTAAACCGGTTTACCGTCCAGCCCTAACGGAACATATGAATTCAGATGTAATATTTATATGTGAAAATATTTTATTTTGTTACTATGGCAACCATTTCTCCTATCTTTCCTATGAAGTACAAGAGTAAAGTGATCTTCAAAAAGATTTCAAGGGCAAAATGAGAATATACATTTTAAAGGGCATCTAAAAAATAATTGATTTTTGTATTTTAATCAAATTTTGAGAAAATCTAAAAAAACTGAAAAATTACATCAGTAAAGTACTAGTACTCTTTGGCCGATTTTGTTCAGAAGCTTCGTATCACGTCCCAGGGGGGTCCCTATCTTAAAAATAAAATTTGAAGAAATAAAGTGGCTATTGTATTAAACAATAAGAGACTAAAGGAGGGGGCAGCCAGGTAATTAGTCTCCACGAAATGAAACTCTCTGTTGAGGTAACAGTTTCTGTTTTAATGAAATATAACCATCATTAGTCCATTTGCCATTCAGCTGAAAGCATTGAACAGTTAGAATCCCGAAGGGATTTGCTTGGGTCGGTTAACCATCGCCTCGGACCCCCCTAAGAGGTCAATTTACAAAATATTTATTTTAATATTCGATGTAATTAATAAAATCTTTCATTAATCAAAACAATTTTGTAACTCAAACTTTGCGCATCGTATTAATTGATTGCTTTGCTTTGTATTTTATACAAATAATTTATGAAATAATACACATCTACTGACAACCGCAATATGACTCAATGCTTGGTCATTTGAATATATATTGTTTGTAAATATTCAAATAATTTTTTGTTATTTTGATTTTTCTAACTGCACAATTCTTTCAGTTCTATAAATGGACTGATGATGGATAAATTTCATTAAAACCTAAACTGTTTCCGCAACAGAGAGTTTCATTTCGTGGAGACCAACTACCCTGGCTGCCCCCTCTGGCTTCATATTGTTTAAATATAAAATTTCAACCTCCTAACCTTTTTTGTTCACAGACACACAGATCATGTTGCCAAAACCACTTTTTTGAATTCAGGGGACTTCAAATTGTGTATATCCATTAAGGGGCCTCGGGAGTGAAGGTGTTACGCATGTTTTTCCCGCTAAGATGGCGTTATGTGTCATTAAAAGTATGCCCAAATATCAAGTAATTCAAAAATTTGCCAAGAGATGTCAGAATGGTAGCTAATAATATTTAATGCATTTGGTTGATTTTCCATTGATCTTTTAATAATAAATACTTTATAAATGTTATTATATAGAGATTATGTATCTTTTATAAAAGCATAATAATATATAAATATAGGCCAGATATGGGCCAAAAAGGGGATCAGCTGTTAGACTAGCCTGCCATCTATTGCAAGAATGCTGAACTAATTTGACAGATGAATTTTAAATACATCCTCTAAGCTTATTTTAAAAATTTCTTAATTAATATGTGATTAATAATAACAATAAATTCATTTTTAAATTTAAAAAAAATTAGAGATTATTGGGACTGAGGGTTTTTTTGTATTTGTTTGATAACAAAAAAATTAATTACGATAATTTTTTAATAAGTCATTAAAAAAATTATAGCTCGATGTTCCAATATTCTCTTATGAATTTGATTCATTTAAAAAAAAACCGCATTGAAAAATTCCTTATAATAGTCTAGTTTTTTTTAAAGTACGTTTAGTCGTTGCTCCTGAACCCCCTTAAATATCGACATCGAATTTTTGACATGAATCCAGTACTTTCTCACTATATTAAATATATATACATAGCTAAGACAAAGTAAAAATTTGTGAAATCATCTCAAAGGGGATTCGAATTTTTTTTTCCTATACTCTCCATAACGTCCTCTATCGTTTTATTTGCATTTTTTTTTTATCTTTCTAATAAAACGTTTAATTTTTTTCCTCAAATAATGTTTTTTCTAATATCACCTTTTTGCAATCCTAGTAGAAGCATTTTATATGGCTAATAAAGAAAAAAAAAAAAAAATTTGGATTAAAACATTTTAAAAGCATCTCATCTTATTTTTGAATATAAAAAAAGAAATATAAATTGTCAAATTAATAAGTATGAATGTACTGAAACTTGTTTTTGTTTGAATTTGATGAATTTTGTTGTTTGAGTTTCCTTTCTCAAGGGGTTCGCGAATGCGCACTTGAGTTATTTACGCAAATTAAAATTATTTACGAGATTTTTGTAAATAACTGCAAAATTGTGTAAATAACCCAACTCTGTGAGGGTCTGGCAATAAAGTTTGGCCAGGGAACAACAAACTTAGCTTGACAGTTTATCAAGTTTTTAAAATTGTTAAAATTTTATTTGTGATGCCAATTAAAAGTTAGCAAACTTTTTTAATTTAATTTATTTTCCTTCTATTATAAATTAAATCAAGAGAGAAGATGTCAAATGTTGAAAAAGAATTGATCATTTTTGAGGAGCAAGATAATAAATATCCCATTCACATTGGTAATCTATTTTTATAACCTAAAAATGTCATTTTAATTTAAAATATTTCTTTTATTTTCATTAGAAATTTTAATCTTAATTGCTCTATCTTCTCTTATTAAACAAATTTTCAATCTAATTATAAAATTTTTTAAATGAAATTGCGATAAATTTGTTTTAAATGTTTTTCTGATGGATGATGAAATTTACTTTAAATAAGAGTAGAGAAAATAAAAATTTAAAATTCACTAGAATTAATTGTTACACATTAAAATTAAATAACAATAAATTATTATTCTACAATAAATAAAAAGACAAAATGACTTCCGAACTGAATAAAATAATACTACTGGACATTATTGAAGATGAAATAGCAATATTTAAAAACAAACAGATAATAAATTAAAACAAGATTGCTGAGAGCAAGGTATTTCGAATAGACCGAAGTACCTTGGCTGAGAGTAGATTTGTGCCATTTTCCATATTCATCAGGGGTCTGGCATTCGGAATATAGAACATTTGATAGTTTGAAATAAAAACTCAAGAAAAGAAAAGGTAAGTTGCTTAATTAAAATTAAAATTATATGATTCATTTTTAAAATAAATCATTTAACATTCCTCTTTTCGTTTTTCAGGTTGATATCAAAGAGGGAAAATCGATTTTCCTTTGGTGTCAACATTAGGGACAAAAGGAGATTGTTGTTCATCAGAAAAAAATATTAATAAATGCCGATAAAAAAAGAAATTTGCCTTTCTGACATAAAAAGAATGTTAAGGAAAACGTCTGGGCCAGGGCAAAGAGCCAAATAAGAAAAAAAGAACAAAAAACGAAGGAATGAGGCGTTGATAAAAAAAGAAAAATATACTGTACTACGAAATCTTTTGGAGAATATATGTGATGCTGAAAGTGAAAAGGGACCTCTTGTCGGAAATTTCACAAATTGAATTATTTATATTTTACGACCAAAACCTCTATGATATCTCAAAAACAAAAAAGTTAACAGCCTTTCAAAGTTAAAATATATACGGAATTTTGAGCAAAATCCATTTAAACACAATGAAAAACTATTTAAGGTTACGAAATCGATTATTTTGTAATATTTATCTGATTCTTATCGCTAAAATTACCGAATAAACTATAGGAAATATTTAAGAATCGAAATTCAAAAATTCAATTAAAAAAAAGAACAGAAATTCAAACTCCTGACACCACGAGAGGCTATTCAAAACCTGTTCAAATCAAGATTTTTGTAATCAAAAAACTTTTTTTTCAGGTCCAGTTTACATGTGCAATGTTTGTCATACAAATTTTATTAATTTATTTTTTTTAAATAAACATAGTAAAAAATGTTTAGAGAAGAATATAAATTGTTTAAGTAAAATTAAATTTGATGTAAAAGGTAAATCTTTTTTTACTAATTAGATTTGTAAATTTTATGAAATATTTAAATTCAATCCATTGTTTAGAACCATCGAAGATAAAACAGAAAAAGAATGTGACAGTGGAGATAAAAACTAAAAACGCAAGAACGAAGAAATATTCGTGTAAATATTGTAATAAAAATTGTTCTTATCCCTCAGAACTAAAACAACATTTGCGAACGCATACTGGTGAAAAACCCTTTCAATGTGAAATATGCAACAAACAATTTACTCAAAAAAATAACCTCAACAGTCATATGCGAACGCACACTGGTGAAAAACCCTTTCAATGTGAAATATGTAATAAGCAATTTGCTCACAAAATTAGTTTTACTATTCATATGCGAATCCATATGGGTGAAAGATACTTTCAGTGTCAAATATGCAATAAACAATATACTCATAAAATTATTCTCACTAATCATATGCGAACACATAAGGAAGTAAAACCATTTAAGTGTGAAATATGCAATAAACAATTTGCTTATAAAATTAGCTTCAATATTCATATGCGAATCCACACAGGCGAGAAACCCTATCAATGTGAAATATGCAATAAACAATTTACACAAAAAAATCATCTCACAAGTCATATGCGAACTCATACAGGTGAAAAACCTTTTAAATGTCAAACATGTAGCAAGCAATTTGCTCACAAATATGATCTCAATAATCATTTGCGAATACACACCGGAGAAAAGCCATTTCAATGTGAAATATGCAATAAAGAATTTACTCATAGAAATAATCTCAACAGTCATATGCGAATTCATACAGGTTAATCAAATCTTTCACATCATGAAATTTACTATTTAAAGAAAGAAAGAAATCATTTATTACGAGGTGCATATTCAAAAGAAGGGCGGATAAGGTTTCCCTATATAAAAAATAAGACAAATCTTAAATAATTACATTGTTAACCTATGAAAGGATGTATTGTTGCAGAGTATAATAATAGTTAAATTAGTCACGATGCAAGCATGAATACAACCAGAGTTGGGTTTTATACATGATTTTGTAGTTTTATATAAAAATCACGGATAAAACGAAATGTATAAAACTCGGATGCACAAGCGCGAATCCGACTAGAAAGAAAATTCAAACTTTTTTTTTCCACGGAGCTGGTTTTTACAGTTTTTTACAATGTATAAAACCGTGTATTACACTCGAAGGGATAAAACGTACTAACTCTGAATACAACACAACAATTTTATTACTTATAATTGGAGAGCGCGAGATGAAAGGCTTATTGGTCAGGTAACCTAGGACAATTGATGTAATGCATATTAGCAATATTGGATTTCTCCAAATTTAATTTTTCTTTATGTATTTACTTAAAAGAGAGAATAGTTAAATTGTAAATGAGTGCATGGTTTGTGTGCCATAAAAAAAATGCCTTTTTATGCAAGTTTTATTGTGCTAGAACAGCATATAATGGACGTCGTTACATCAATTTAATTTGTAGATATTTCAACCAGCTCTACAAATTAAATTGA
>JAKCPI010001342.1:0-10621 GCA_023213315.1 Euborellia annulipes
TAAAAGAATGGTGTGAGCCAATAGGAGCGCCAGATTAAACCGGAATATTTAAAATAGTTAATTATTAAAATTAATTATATTAATTTAATTAACGTTTCTAGAGGGTGAAAATTTGCATATGATTAGTTAATCAGGTTTGTAAATTTATAAGGAAGAAGAAAAAACATATAGCAGACACAACCACCCCCGTAGGAGAGGGTGAAAACCGCCCCCAAAAGAGAAAAAAATTCATAAAAAATAAACTAAGAATTGTGTCACCCTGAATTTTTGTCTAGAAATAGTTTAAGGGATGAGAAATAAGAAAAACATATAGCAGACACAACCACCCCCGTAGGAGAGGGTGAAAACCGCCCCCGAAAAAGAATAAAAATTCATAAAAAATAAACTAAGAGTTGTGTCACCCTGGATTTTTGTCTAGAAATACTTTAAGGGATGGGAAATAAGAAAAACATATAGCAGACACAACCACCCCCGTAGGAGAGGGTGAAAACCGCCCCCGAAAAAGAATAAAAATTCATAAAAAATAAACTAAGAGTTGTGTCACCCTGGATTTTTGTCTAGAAATACTTTAAGGGATGAGAAATAAGAAAAACATATAGCAGACACAACCACCCCCGTAGGAGAGGGTGAAAACCGCCCCCGAAAAAGAATAAAAATTCATAAAAAATAAACTAAGAGTTGTGTCACCCTGGATTTTTGTCTAGAAATACTTTAAGGGATGAGAAATAAGAAAAACATATAGCAGACACAACCACCCCCGTAGGAGAGGGTGAAAACCGCCCCCAAAAGAGAAAAAAATTCATAAAAAATAAACTAAGAGTTGTGTCACCCTGGATTTTTGTCTAGAAATACTTTAAGGGATGAGAAATAAGAAAAACATATAGTAGACACAACCACCCCCGTAGGAGAGGGTGAAAACCGCCCCCGAAAAAGAATAAAAATTCATAAAAAATAAACTAAGAGTTGTGTCACCCTGGATTTTTGTCTAGAAATACTTTAAGGGATGAGAAATAAGAAAAACATATAGCAGACACAACCACCCCCGTAGGAGAGGGTGAAAACCGCCCCCAAAAGAGAAAAAAATTCATAAAAAATAAACTAAGAGTTGTGTCACCCTGGATTTTTGTCTAGAAATACTTTAAGGGATGAGAAATAAGAAAAACATATAGCAGACACAACCACCCCCGTAGGAGAGGGTGAAAACCGCCCCCAAAAGAGAAAAAAATTCATAAAAAATAAACTAAGAATTGTGTCACCCTGAATTTTTGTCTAGAAATAGTTTAAGGGATGAGAAATAAGAAAAACATATAGCAGACACAACCACCCCCGTAGGAGAGGGTGAAAACCGCCCCCGAAAAAGAATAAAAATTCATAAAAAATAAACTAAGAGTTGTGTCACCCTGGATTTTTGTCTAGAAATACTTTAAGGGATGAGAAATAAGAAAAACATATAGCAGACACAACCACCCCCGTAGGAGAGGGTGAAAACCGCCCCCAAAAGAGAAAAAAATTCATAAAAAATAAACTAAGAATTGTGTCACCCTGAATTTTTGTCTAGAAATAGTTTAAGGGATTAGAAATAAGAAAAACATATAGCAGACACAACCACCCCCGTAGGAGAGGGTGAAAACCGCCCCCGAAAGAGAAAAAAATTCATAAAAAATAAACTAAGAATTGTTTCAACTTGAATAATTTACATAGGAATATATAAATAATACAAATTATTTATACTACGAATATTATTACATTTATTTTCGAATTTCTTTAGACGCCATAGAAAATTTTATTTTGATCTCTCAATAAGTCTCGCTGCATTGCCCCTTCTACAGCTCTTTGATAGAGAGGGAGAATCGCGCATGCGCTCCTAATGGCTCATACGAACACGTGCGCGAAACTAAATTAAAATTGAAAAATATTTGAATAAGATTTGAATACCAAATGGTACAAATAAAAATGCCTCTGACTGGAATATTTATCCTTAATTAAATAATAGAGTCTCTATGGTTTAAATTACAAAAATTATTATAAAATAAAAAAAATTTTGACTTTTAATTTTAATGAATTTAAAAAGTTAAAAACTATCTGGTATCTTTCTAAGGGAATGAAAAGTAATAAAAATGAATAATCAAGTTTGGAGGCTGTATGGATCATCTTGATCATTGATCAAATGAAAGATTCGTTTCCTCCCATATGCTTTTCGATTCTCCAATTATCGATAATATGTTGTACTTTCTCAAATATTTTAATTGCAAAATAATTACAAGCTAATAAATCAAATATGAAACTTTTTCTTTGAGGGGGCGGGGAACTTTTATTTAATTAAAATTTATTTACAAATACGTTCTCTAAATGACGTCACTGTTTAATATGACCTCACACATGTCGGCGATTCTCTTTGCCTTCTTTTATTATTGAGAGTAATCAATAAACAAAATATATTTAGAGCTATAAAGCAATAATGACTTTATAAAAAAACTTTGTAAAATTTTTTTTATCATTATCTCAAATTAATAAAATGGTTTTCATTTTTTTATTCATAATAAATCATCTTTTATCTTGAGGCATGGGCGTAAGTAGGGGTTGCCGGGTGGCCTGCCCCCCCCCCACCCCCAGAAGGATCGTGCCACCCCAGAAAGCTTCATTACATAAGAAAAATTGAGAAAATATGGGGCTTTCCAGGCCCACCGCAAGATAGCTGGTTCCATGCCCCCCCCCCCCCCAGCTAAATTCTCTAGTTACGCCCATGGTGGTCTGAAAGCAAAATGAGAACAGCGTCAAAAAAATAATTTATTTTTGAATTTTAAGAATTAATATGTCAAAATAAATTTGGAAAATCGATTTTTAATCATTTACAGAATGTTTTGAGACTAAAATTTCATTGTTTTTGCTTGAATATTTTATATACAAAGTTATTCAGTCAACTATTCAACTATACATATAATATTTCTGTATTATCTGTCTACTGTAATCATGTACAGGCCATATCAGTATCCAAAAAGATTGGATAACTGCACAACTTTGGCCTTTATCCAGAAATAAATGTAAATACATTTAAGGACAGTGGCGGTCCCAGGATTTGGTCAAGGGGGGGGCCCAAATTTTTTTTTTTTTTTTTTATTCATTTAAGCTTTTTTTCGGCAGCGAAAGCCATTTAAACCCCGTCTCCATTTATTTCACCGGGATTGTTAGCCAATGGTCCAAAATTTATGAAGAGAAGGTGAAGAGGCAGTGGCGCACGCCAGAAGAGTAGTGGGTAATAGGGGTGATATTTATTTAGTTCCGGATTCAAATTAACATTAATAAAGAACTGTATTCGTTTACAAATTTTATAATATGCTAAAACAAAACGGTACAATTTTGAAACTTCGTGTCAGAACATATTTCGCTCGAAATTGAGTACCGAAGATGCCCTCGGGCCTTGGTGTAATAGGTAGCGTGCTGGCCATTTGTACCGCGGATTCGCATCCCGTCTCATGCGACAATTTATTTCAATTAGATCGGCTACCAATCCAATTGAAATCAATGGCCTTCGATGCCGAAAAAGATCTTAAATGAAATTAAAAAAAAGAAAATTGTCCGAAAATCATTTAAACAATTGTATTGTCTAATTTGAATAATATCAAAATGATACGTCACTCTCGCTTAGTAGCCATCTTCAAAAAGTTTTAATAGCAACCTTTTAACCCTTAAACAATGTAGAGCTATATTTCTGTAACCGTTAACATACACGAAAACATGAGCAAGTCAAAAATTGATCAATTGTAAAAAAATTACCAAGTTTACTGAAATATCATGATTAATAACACTGTGCTACAAGAAAAAAAGCCCCGAGAAAATTCCTTCAGATTCTTAAGTAAAATGACCTCCTGAATCCAAATATGACCTCCGCTTTCCTTCACCACGTACCGTTTTCGGGGGGGGGGGGGGAGCCCTCTACTTATTTCCACCCCTTTTCGTTAATTATAGGGCCACGAAAAAAATTTGGAGGGATGAAAAGCAATATTTTAGCCCTAACATTTCTTCAGAAGGTCTAGAGAAGTGAAAAGTTAAAAAACATTAACATTTGGATCCAAGGGGAGGATGCGGGGGAGAATTTTGTCCCTTAAAATGCAAAAAAATCATTAAAAATAATCATCAAAATCATTTTCAAATGATTCCGAAGCGCTTGCAAGAAGATGGAAGATTCACAGCTCAGTTGGTCAAATTGGCAAATATGCAGCTATTACTTTCATTTTTTTGGGCTGATCTCCACAAATTTAAAGTTATATTTACGGATTCTTCTAAGTCCTTCAATATTGCCATATTTTATCTAAAGGGGTAGAAATTATTTCTTGTCAAAGTTTGAAAAAAATTCTTCTTGCAAGGGCTTCGGAATCGCTCACACCCCACCTGCTTTATCCTATATATTTTTTTTAGTTGAGGGATGTTTAAGGAAGGGTGAGGTGGGTCTGTCCGCCTGAATATGTAGAAAATCAGTGAAAAAATTGTGAAAAATCAGAAAATTGTTAATTTTTACTTTCTCTTACCTATGTATATATGTAATATATATATAGAGAGAAAGTATTGGATTCATGTCAAAAATTCGATGTCGAGATTTTGATGGATCTTCACGTTTTGAGGTCCCCTGAATCCAAAAAAGTGGTTTTCGCGACATGGTCTGTCTGTGGGGTGGGTGTGTGGGTGGGTGGGTGGGTGGGTGTGTGTTCAATTTTAAGCATGAAGGAATTGAGCTATGAGGTTGAAATTTTATATTTAAGTTAAACACCCCCCGGGACCGGGAAAATAAGCTTTTAATCAAAATCGGCCAAAAAGTACTAGTACTTTACTGATGCACTTTTTCATTTTTTTTTTTTCGATTTTCTCAAAATTTGCTCCAACGATTTTTTTTTAAATTCAAAAATCAATTATTTTTTAGATGCTCTTTAAAAGGTATATTCTCATTTTGCTCTCAAAATTGTTTGAAGACCACTTTACTCTTGTATTTCATAGGGAAGATAGGAGAAATGGTTGCCATGGTAACAAAATATAAATATTTTCCCATACTTATAAATTTTACATCTTGAATTCATATGTTCCGTACTGTCGGGAACTAAATATATGTCGACACAAAAAATCTGCTGTGACAAGCACAGTACACAACTTTCGATTACCGAAGGTAAGAGAAAGTTGTGTGCTGTGCGCCAGTCACACCAGATATTTAATGATTTTTTTGCATTTTAAGGGACAAAATCCTCCCCCGCATCCCCTCCTTAGATCCAAATGTTAATGTTTTTTAACTTTTATTTATTTATTTTCACTTCTCTAGACCTTCTGAAGAAATGTTAAGGCTAAAATATTCCTTTTCATCCCTCCAAATTTTTTTCGTGGCCCTATAATTAACGAAAAGGGGTGGAACTAAGTAGGGGGCTACCCCCCGAAAACGGTACGTGCTGGGGGTAAACGAAGGTCATATTTGGATTCAGGAGGTCATTTTACTTAAGAATCTGAAGGAATTTTCTCGGGGCCAGAAAAAAGTTTCATTTTGTAGCACAGTGTAATCATACCTAGGGTTACCATGATTTATTGAGGCCAGACCCGGACAGACTACTTCCGGAGGTCTAGGGGGCTTGGAAAAATTTTTGAAAATTAGGCACTAAAATCTGCGTTTTTAGCTATCTATTCTGGCAAATTTATAATTTTTTGTTTAGTTTTAAAATATTAAATAAAACTTTTAAATTTTTGTCGGTCCAATGGGGGGGGGGCCCGGGCCCCCCGGCCCCCCCCCTGGGACCGCTAGTGTTTAAGGATATAAATAAATAAATAAATAAAAATAAATAAATATAAAGGCCTAAATGTGTTTATTTAATTAAAAAACAATAAATTCTAAAATGAAATAGGCAGTTTAAATTTGAAGATGTAAAAGGCAATTAATAAACCCCCATTTTATGTGGCGGTAGCTAAATAAAAAAATGTCCATAGCTTTATAATTGATTGAAAAGACCAGTTTTGCATTTTTCCACGAATCCAACGAAAAATAAGAGAGATATAGCGACTTTTTGAAACGCGATTGTGCGCGAGAAAAAAAGCCTAGACGAGAGTGAAGCGAGGCTCCCTGGCTGCACTCTGGGCGCAGATCGAATTAGAAAAAACAAATTGATGCTCTTCCATCATTTGAAATAATTGCCAAATTGATTGATTTCATCTTTTTATGCTTTTATAAAATTTTATTCGAAACTTTTATTACGTGTCAACGTCTTACAAATCATGTGTCTATAGTGGCATGTTAGAGGGGCATGCACGAAAAAGTTTATCGGCTTGAATAACTCCTCTGTCTTAAGAGGTATAATTATGGGGAATATACGGTTAGAAAAAATGAGTTTTCAGATTTCAGATTTCACCATTTATTTTTTCCTATCATTTTATTTTACCGCGCTGCGGTAAATTCTAATTTTAAATTTTAAACCCCTGTAGATTCCGAACGGCTAATCAGATCAGACTAAATGAGATGTCATTTGGTGCAGAAAGATAACCTCTAATAGAATAAATAAAAAAATCCGGAGTAATTAACTCCAAAATTAGTTTTTTTCTCGAAAAAGCTCATTTTTTAGGCAAAAAAATATCGAAAAATAGCCCTACTTGTGCAACGCATAGCGACTTGACCATAAAAGCTACATTAAATCTAAATGTAGTTTTAGAAAGAGTGGTTCAATACCCCCGGGTGTTTTTTCTGTTTTTTTGATATGACGTCATTTTACCGCATGAGAGCACTTGGCGGGATTTCGTTTTTCGAAATTTTAAACCCCTGTAGATTCCGAACGGCTAATCAGATCAGACTAAATGAGATGTCATTTGGTGCAGAAAAAAATCCTCTAATAGAATAAATAAAAAAATTCGGAGTAATTAACGCTAAAATTAGTTTTTTCTCGAAAAACCTTATTTTTTAAGCATAAGTCGCCCTTAATGCATTAAAAAAAGCCACACCTGTCATATATTGTTTCAATGAAAATGTTTGAACATGTTTATTTATGAAAACAAACTACTAGTAAAAAAAAAACAATACTTTCTCTCTTTATATTTCAATATAGTTAAGAGAAAAAAATTCAGTCAAGCAAAAGACGTTGTCACGTTAAAAAGCAACCGGCTGTGTAGACTGCATTTTTATCTATAAAATTTTTTATTTTATAATAATTTTTGTAATTTAAACCATAGAGACTCTATTATTTAATTAAGGATAAATATTCCAGTCAGAGGCATTTTTATTTGTACCATTTGGTATTAAAATCTTATTCAAATAATTTAAGAAATTTTTTTGTTGAAAAAAACTTAAATTTAACTCATTGCATCGGCCATTGCGCAAAAGAATACAATTTTAATTTAGTTTCGCGCACGTGTTCGTATGAGCCATTAGGAGCGCATGCGCGATTCTCCCTCTCTATCAAAGAGCTGTAGAAGGGGCAATGCAGCGAGACTTATTGAGAGATCAAAATAAAATTTTCTATGGCGTCTAAAGAAATTCGAAAATAAATGTAATAATATTCGTAGTATAAATAATTTGTATTATTTATATATTCCTATGTAAATTATTCAAGTTGAAACAATTCTTAGTTTATTTTTTATGAATTTTTTTCTCTTTCGGGGGGCGGTTTTCACCCTCTCCTACGGGGGTGGTTGTGTCTGCTATATGTTTTTCTTATTTCTAATCCCTTAAACTATTTCTAGACAAAAATTCAGGGTGACACAACTCTTAGTTTATTTTTTATGAATTTTTATTCTTTTTCGGGGGCGGTTTTCACCCTCTCCTACGGGGGTGGTTGTGTCTGCTATATGTTTTTCTTATTTCTCATCCCTTAAACTATTTCTAGACAAAAATCCAGGGTGACACAATTCTTAGTTTATTTTTTATGAATTTTTATTCTTTTTCGGGGGCGGTTTTCACCCTCTCCTACGGGGGTGGTTGTGTCTGCTATATGTTTTTCTTATTTCTCATCCCTTAAACTATTTCTAGACAAAAATCCAGGGTGACACAATTCTTAGTTTATTTTTTATGAATTTTTTTCTCTTTTGGGGGGCGGTTTTCACCCTCTCCTACGGGGGTGGTTGTGTCTGCTATATGTTTTTCTTATTTCTCATCCCTTAAAGTATTTCTAGACAAAAATCCAGGGTGACACAACTCTTAGTTTATTTTTTATGAATTTTTTTCTCTTTTGGGGGGCGGTTTTCACCCTCTCCTACGGGGGTGGTTGTGTCTGCTATATGTTTTTCTTATTTCTCATCCCTTAAAGTATTTCTAGACAAAAATCCAGGGTGACACAACTCTTAGTTTATTTTTTATGAATTTTTATTCTTTTTCGGGGGGCGGTTTTCACCCTCTCCTACGGGGGTGGTTGTGTCTGCTATATGTTTTTCTTATTTCTCATCCCTTAAACTATTTCTAGACAAAAATCCAGGGTGACACAATTCTTAGTTTATTTTTTATGAATTTTTTTCTCTTTTGGGGGGCGGTTTTCACCCTCTCCTACGGGGGTGGTTGTGTCTGCTATATGTTTTTCTTATTTCTCATCCCTTAAAGTATTTCTAGACAAAAATCCAGGGTGACACAACTCTTAGTTTATTTTTTATGAATTTTTATTCTTTTTCGGGGGCGGTTTTCACCCTCTCCTACGGGGGTGGTTGTGTCTGCTATATGTTTTTCTTATTTCTCATCCCTTAAAGTATTTCTAGACAAAAATCCAGGGTGACACAACTCTTAGTTTATTTTTTATGAATTTTTATTCTTTTTCGGGGGGCGGTTTTCACCCTCTCCTACGGGGGTGGTTGTGTCTGCTATATGTTTTTCTTATTTCTCATCCCTTAAACTATTTCTAGACAAAAATCCAGGGTGACACAATTCTTAGTTTATTTTTTATGAATTTTTATTCTTTTTCGGGGGCGGTTTTCACCCTCTCCTACGGGGGTGGTTGTGTCTGCTATATGTTTTTCTTATTTCTCATCCCTTAAACTATTTCTAGACAAAAATCCAGGGTGACACAATTCTTAGTTTATTTTTTATGAATTTTTTTCTCTTTTGGGGGGCGGTTTTCACCCTCTCCTACGGGGGTGGTTGTGTCTGCTATATGTTTTTCTTATTTCTCATCCCTTAAACTATTTCTAGACAAAAATCCAGGGTGACACAACTCTTAGTTTATTTTTTATGAATTTTTTTTCTCTTTTCGGGGGCGGTTTTCACCCTCTCCTACGGGGGTGGTTGTGTCTGCTATATGTTTTTCTTATTTCTCATCCCTTAAAGTATTTCTAGACAAAAATCCAGGGTGACACAACTCTTAGTTTATTTTTTATGAATTTTTATTCTTTTTCGGGGGCGGTTTTCACCCTCTCCTACGGGGGTGGTTGTGTCTGCTATATGTTTTTCTTATTTCTCATCCCTTAAAGTATTTCTAGACAAAAATCCAGGGTGACACAATTCTTAGTTTATTTTTTATGAATTTTTATTCTCTTTTCGGGGGCGGTTTTCACCCTCTCCTACGGGGGTGGTTGTGTCTGCTATATGTTTTTCTTATTTCTCATCCCTTAAAGTATTTCTAGACAAAAATCCAGGGTGACACAACTCTTAGTTTATTTTTTATGAATTTTTATTCTTTTTCGGGGGCGGTTTTCACCCTCTCCTACGGGGGTGGTTGTGTCTGCTATATGTTTTTCTTATTTCTCATCCCTTAAACTATTTCTAGACAAAAATCCAGGGTGACACAATTCTTAGTTTATTTTTTATGAATTTTTTTCTCTTTTGGGGGCGGTTTTCACCCTCTCCTACGGGGGTGGTTGTGTCTGCTATATGTTTTTCTTATTTCTCATCCCTTAAACTATTTCTAGACAAAAATCCAGGGTGACACAATTCTTAGTTTATTTTTTATGAATTTTTTTCTCTTTTTGGGGGCGGTTTTCACCCTCTCCTACGGGGGTGGTTGTGTCTGCTATATGTTTTTCTTATTTCTCATCCCTTAAACTATTTCTAGACAAAAATCCAGGGTGACACAACTCTTAGTTTATTTTTTATGAATTTTTTTCTCTTTTCGGGGGCGGTTTTCACCCTCTCCTACGGGGGTGGTTGTGTCTGCTATATGTTTTTCTTATTTCTCATCCCTTAAAGTATTTCTAGACAAAAATCCAGGGTGACACAACTCTTAGTTTATTTTTTATGAATTTTTATTCTTTTTCGGGGGCGGTTTTCACCCTCTCCTACGGGGGTGGTTGTGTCTGCTATATGTTTTTCTTATTTCTCATCCCTTAAAGTATTTCTAGACAAAAATCCAGGGTGACACAACTCTTAGTTTATTTTTTATGAATTTTTATTCTCTTTTCGGGGGCGGTTTTCACCCTCTCCTACGGGGGTGGTTGTGTCTGCTATATGTTTTTTCTTCTTCCTTATAAATTTACAAACCTGATTAACTAATCATATGCAAATTTTCACCCTCTAGAAACGTTAATTAAATTAATATAATTAATTTTAATAATTAACTATTTTAAATATTCCGGTTTAATCTGGCGCTCCTATTGGCTCACACCATTCTTTTAAGCCACGCCCCCTTTTTGCGCTGTTGCCATATCCCTATTGTCTGCTGGGAAAAGTCTGCTAGATTCACTCTGA
>JAKCPI010001343.1:0-32235 GCA_023213315.1 Euborellia annulipes
TGGTTACCCAAAAGATAAATATTTTTCTATGTTTATAAATTGTCTATCTTGGAATTCACTACTGTCGGAAACTAAATATTTGTCGAGAAAAAAATCTGTGGTGACAAGCACATTACACAATTTACAATTACCGAAGATATGTGCTGTGCGACCAGTCACACCAGATTTTTCTATTCCAATATTCTACTCGGATATATTTAGAATAATGAATCAAATAATTAAAAAATTTTTTTGTTAAAAGAATACATAATAAATACAGCAATGTCATTAAAATCCTGATTAAAAGTAAATACACATAAATATTTTGCTTTAATTGATTTTCAAATAAAAAAAAAAAAAAAAAAAGTTCAATATTATTATCGGTTTTTTAATTTAATTTTAATTTATTCCAAAGGGCCGGAAACGATGAGATTATTCAAATAAATAAAGAGTTTTAGATAAAAGTTCTTGCTGGGTAAAGAAAATCATTAAAAGATTAGGAAAAATCAGTTGTGACTGGCCGCCCAGCACACAACTTTCTCTTACCGAAAGGGTACGATAAGAGGTGTGAGCTTATCACATAATTAAGAATTTAATTAAGAAGTGGTGACTGGTGATAAGGTTGAGAGGAAGGACAGAGGCAGCCAAAAAGAAATAATTCTGAATATTAAAATTTTCCGGAGACGTTTCGGTGCATTTTATAGTGCTCCATCATCAGTCCTTTAATTGTAGGTATTTTTTTTATGCTCAGAGTTAGTCTATATATGCTTGGTTTATAGATATGTTTTCAAGTGTTGACAAATGAACATGTATATTGTTGACAAGCAGTCACACTAGATTTTTTGTGTCAGATCTCAGTTGGTCTGAGCATATTCTTACAACATGCAAGAGAGCCAACTCCATATTGTATCTCCTCCGTAGGACTTTCGTTCACGTTTCATTTAAGACCTCGATTCAGCTGTACAAAACGTATGTTCGCCCGCTCTTAGAGTACGCGGGTCCTGTGTGGTGTCCGGTGCTAGTGCGCGATCAGTCACTGCTCGAAAGTGTTCAACGTCGAGCTTGGCACATTTGGTCTCAATCGACCAACCTACCAAGACAGATTAAAAATGGCCAATTTGCTTAGTTTCCATGAGCGTCGTCTTCGGGGTGACTTAATCATAAGCTTCCGTATATTGAACTTCAATTATGCAAACATTTGGTCCTTATACTCACTAAACTTCGATAACCGTCTCCGTGGTCATAAATATAAGCTCAAGAAAGAAAAATTCAAAACGAAGCATAGACAATATTACATCACCAACAGAATCTTTGAAACTTGGAACAATTTATCAAGTGATATTATAGACTCAACATCAATCAACATATTTAAAAATAAACTAGATTTAATTATGCATCATAATCTAACTTAATAAAACCACATTGTTTCATAATAAGTGTTCACAACTTGTAAATTTTAGGCTTTATAGAACTGTAAAGTTCTCAGCCTTTTTTTGTATTTAATAATAATAATAATATATTTAGTTTCCGATAGCACCTTAGTTAACTTGATCACTTGTTTGGAAAGTTTCAGCCTTCAGAAAAAAATTTTGGGTTACGATATTTTTTGACAGGTTTGAACTAGCGCTGACCCAAAATTTCACTGTCTGACTATCGATTCTTTTTTTATATTCGTTTTTGCTCGTTGTCTGCAAATTTTAAGCTTTCAGAAATCAGCTAATAGATGCTAATAAATATTACAACTTTACCGGCTTATTCCCGCTAAAGGCTCCGGTACTGGAAGTGCTGACTCTTTATCAAGAATCTTTTCATCACTAAAATGCAACCTATTCAGAAACTATTAGTCATCAGAAAACTCTTGGCCATTTTCGTCGCCAGCTCTTGGACTATTGTGAAATATCAAAGCCAATGAATTAAATCTCACAAATGAAAAATAATGAAAATTGTTATAGAAATAAATTTTGACTTCTTAAAATTATATGGAACTTGAAATACCTTTTCGTTATAGCACATGTTCACCTTTATTGTGAAACCTTAAATAAAGTACTAAAAGGAATCTCATGGATATAACGGGGCCATCGGGCTTGGTCTAAGTTTTAGCGTGCCAACCTCGTATACTAGAAGTCGCGGGTTCGGGCCCCAGGCAGTTCGATGATTTTATTTAAGCCATTTTGGATACCAAATGGCTTAAATAAGAATGCCTGGACACCAAATATATATATTAATCAAATAACAGATATCGTAAAAGTCTTATATGGCCTCAGTTGCCGAAAACACTGAGTGAGAAATGTGTGAGTGTGAGTGTGAAAAAAGTGTAAATGTTTTTTTATTAAAAAAAGAAAAAAAATAATGTCGACACGAAAAATCTGGTGTGACAATCACAGAACGCAACTATTGAATACCGAAGGTAAGAGAAAGATGTGTGCTGTGCGCCAGTCACACCAGATTTTTTTTATTTTTCTCACAATTGGTTTTAACGATTTTGTTTAAAAATCATTTATTTTTTAGATGCTCTTTAAAAATGTATATTCTTATTTTATGGTGCCCTTATGCGGAAGCGACCCGATGTGCTTACACGTAGAGCCGGCCCTAGTATCGATATTTTTTTCGTGGTATTATTATCCTTTATAGTTTTTATTGTATTTTTTTTGTTTTTCATTTCATTTATCTCCGAAACCCTCAAGAAAATTCGATTGCTGGTCACGTCACAGATCCTCTCTCCTGAGGGAAAAGTTCTTCCCTCTTTTCATGAACAAATAAACAATGATTTGAAATAGGAAAAGCATATGAATTGAATGATGCTTCGTTGATTTCCTATTGATCCTACTTCCTTTCCGGTGACGTCACAGACGATTAAAGGTTTTACAACTTGTACCATAAAAGAGAGCCTTAAATGTGCCCGTATCCTTCCTTTCGTTAACATCCATCCATCAACCAACTTTCTACTCTTTGGGATCTTAATTGAATCGAAAACTAAGTGCAGTGAATATACTGTAGATAAAGAGAGACGAGATTCTTTTGAATTATAATCAAGTTTATCCTTTGTGTTTTAAATAAAAACAAAAAATCAAATTAAAAAACGAAATAAAATTTAAAATTTCAATAAATAAAACGATTTTAATAAAAAATACATTAAAAAGAGGAAAAAGAAAAATTACTGGCTATGGTATATGGGCCAAGGAGAAAAAATAAAAGTATTTTGTTGAAGTAAATACACGTTTTGTGGCCGCCTGAGTTCAAAAAAGTGGAACTGTACGTTAAAGCGAAGATAGAAAAATCTGGTGTGACTGGCGCACAGCACACAACTTTCTCTTACCCCTTCGGTAAGAGAAAGTTGTGCACTGTGCTGGTCACACCAGATTTTTTTGTGTCGAGATATATTTAGTTTCCCATAGCACCTTAGTTTCAAACTTGCATTTTAAATGTTGATTGCTTGAAATAAACTATGGTTATTTTTCAAAATTTTAATCTCATATTTGGACATTTTATACACAATATAGATTCGTAAATAAATACAAAATTTCATAAGAATTGGAAAAAAAAATTTTAAATGCGTAAAAAGTTCCAAAGGGGACCCCTTTTGAATCGAAATTAACATACAAATCCATATAGGAAATTAACATTGGCCAAATGCGAAGATAAGGTAGAAAAATTTAAAACGCGTAGAAAGAGAGAAGATAGTTTTGTGAGAGAGAGAGATATGTTTTCTCCGAAAAAAAATCTGGTGTGACTGGCGCACAGCACACAACTTTCTTACCTTCGGTAATCGAAAGTCGTGTTCTGTGCTTGTCTCACCAGATTTTTTGTGTCGACATGTATTTAGTTTCCGACAGTACGTTACATTTAAATTTCAAGATGTCAAATTTATAAGTATGGGAAAATATTTATATTTTGATACCATGGCAACCATTTCTCCTATCTTTTTCTATGGAGTACAAGAGTAAAGTGGTCTTCAGAAGATTTCAATGACAAAATGAGAATATACATTTTAAAGAGAACCTAAAAAATATTTGATTTTTGAATTTAAAAAAAATCGTTGGAGCAAATTTAGAGAAAATCGAAAAAAACTGAAAAAGTGCATCAGTAAAGTACTAGTACTCTTTTGGTCGATTTTGTTCAAAAGCTTCGTGTCACGTGCCATGGGGGTGCCTAACTTAAATATAAAATTTCAACCTCCTAGCTCTTTTCGTTCTTGAGATATTTTGTTCACAGACACACAGACAGACAGACAGACCATGTCGCGAAAACCACTTTTTTGGATTCAGGGGACCTCAAAACGTGAAGATCCATCAAAATCTCGACATCGAATTTTTGACATGAATCCAATACTTTCTCTTTTATATATATATTACATATATACATAGGTAAGAGAAAGTAAAAACTTCATTTTTGTCGACTAGTGTAATCAAATCAAAGTTTTAAATAAAAAATCTGGTGTGACTGGCGCACAGCACACAACTTTCTCTTACCTTCGGTAATCGAAAGTTGTGTTCTGTGCTTGTCACACCAGATTTTTTGTGTCGACATGTATTTAGTTTCCGACAGTAGGGTACAATTGAATTCAAGATGTAAAATTTTTAAGTATGTGAAAATATTTATATTTTGTTACCATGGCAACCATTTCTCCTATCTTTTCTATGGAGTACAAGAGTAAAGTGGTCTTCAGAAGATTTCAATCACAAAATGAGAATATACATTTTATAGAGAATCTAAAAAATAATTGATTTTTGAATTTTAAAAAAATCGTTGGAGCAAATTTTGAGAAAATCGAAAAAAACTGAAAAAGTGAATCAGTAAAGTGCTAGTACTTTTGGCCGATTTTGTTCAAAAGCTTCGGGTCACGTCCCATGGGGGGTGCCTAACTTAAATATAAAATTTCAACCTCCTAGCTCTTTTCGTTCTTGAGATATTTTGTTCACAGACACACAGACAGACAGACACACACACACACAGACACACACACAGACAGACCATGTCGCGAAAACCACTTTTTTGGATTCAGGGGACCTCGAAACGTGAAGATCCATCAAAATCTCGACATCGAATTTTTGACATGAACTAATACTTTCTCTCTCATATATATTAATATATATAGAGGTAAGAGAAAGTAAAAATGGGCGTTTAAATAATAATTGATTTTTAATCTAATAATAATAAAAAGAAAAAGATTTAAATTCGGTTACCATGGCAACCATTTATTTCTCCTATCTTTCCTATGAAGCACAAGAGTAAAGTGTGCTTCAAACAATTTTGAGGGCAAAACGAGAATATACATTTGAAAGAGCATCTAAAAATAATTGATTTTTGAATTTTAATCAAAATCGTTAGAGCGAATTTTGAGAAAATCGAAAAAAACTGAAAAAGTACATCAGTAAAGTACTAGTACTTTTTGGCCGATTTTGATTAAAAGCTTATTTTGTCGGTCCCGGGGGTGTTTAACTAAAATATAAAATTTCAGCCTCCTAGCTCAATTCCTTCATGCTTAAAATTGAACACACACAGACAGACAGACAGACAGACACACAGACACACAGACAGACCATGTCGCGAAAACCACTTTTTTTGGATTCAGGGGACCTCAAAACGTGAAGATCCATCAAAATCTCGACATCGAATTTTTGACATGAATCCAATACTTTCTCTCTATATATATATTACATATATACATAGGTAAGAGAAAGTAAAAAGCTACGAGGGAAAAATTTGATATTTAAGTTTGGTACCCCCTTGGCACGTAACATGAAGCTTTTGAACAAAATTGGCAAACGAGGGTTCGGACCCCAGGCAGTCCAATGATTTTATTTAATTGTGAGGTATGTCTTTGTGGCTGGAAGTGTTATTGAGAAGTCAAAAAAAAAAAATCCAAGACATAGGCAGCCAAAATTATTTCTTTTATTATTGCCGTTCCAGGCTGACGTTTCGGCCACTGGTCTAGGCCATCTTCAGGGCCGGAGGCGAGATTAAATGAAAATTACAATTTCAGCGATACACATTCGCATGAACGGAGCGCTCATACAAAGAAAGAAGGATTTTATTTAAGCAGTTTGGATACCAAATGGCTTAAATAAGAATTAACAGAAAAAACGCTATATTTTCAGCAATTTTTTATTAATTATCAAGGCAATATTTCCAGATATTTCGGAGACATATCGGAACTCTTCTTCAGTGGATTTCACCTCATTCACCACATTACGGCCCTTATAATTAAAACGCTTGGAAGCGACATGTTATTTGACCAGCAATTATTAATCAATTATCATTATTAATCATTTGATTAATAATTGCTGGTCAAATAACATGTCGCTTCCAAGCGTTTTAATTATAAGGGCCGTAATGTGGTGAATGAGGTGAAATCCACTGAAGAAGGAGTTCCGATAGTGTCTCCGAAATATCTGGAAATATTGCCTTGATAATTAATAAAAATTGCTGAAAATATAGCGTCTTTTTTCTGTTAATTAACCAACTTCAGCAACACCACTTAAGGAGAATTAAATAAGAATGCCTGGATCGCCAATACAATATATTCGGTCTACCGGAAAGTTCTGTCCGTTTTTGGAATACAACAAAATGCAAATTTTTCTTATCGTCAGTAAAACTTTAAATAATTGCAATTATTATTAATGACTTCTTGCCAGCGTAAGGGCAATTTATATATTCCATTTTTGAAAAAGGTTTTCGAAAAATTGAAAAAGTTCTTTTTTATATTTTCTTCATTTTTGAATTTTTTTGCCCTTCAAAAAATTTTGTAAGGACAAAAACAAGTGGTAGTCGGAGGGTGCTAAATCCGGGGAACATAGTGGATGTGATAGAATTTCCCCGCCTAGTTCTGAAATTTTTTTACGAGTCCCCAAAGCAGCATGCGGCCTGGCATTGATCATAATGCAGTATGATTTCCTTCCTATTGAACATCGCCGGCCTCTTTTCTTGGACTGTTGTGTTTAAATTATCCGAATTAAGCTCTTTAACTTTGTTTTTTTTTTCAGTTTTAAAAGCTCATAATGTATTAGTCCTCGAATATCCCACCATATACACAACATTTTCTTATTCAGAGTCAAATTTGGTTTAGTGGTGGAAGGGATAGGTTTTCTGGGTTCACAACATGCCCTTTTCCTTACGATGTTTTCATAGGTAATCCATTTTTCATCCCCAGTTATCATCCGATTCAAGAAGGACTCGATTTTGTCCTGACCAAGAGTGAGGCAAATGCCCCTGCCTCCCCTGGCTACGCCTATGGTGTGAGTGCTTAAAAAAAAAATATAAAGTGTGACTAGACAAAACAATTTTTTTTCATTTTTGAATTTCACATTTTTGTTTATTAAACCCTAAATAACTTCTATATTGTGTCATGTCTCACTATTTATTTTTTTAATTAGTTAAAATTGTTCTCTTTCTACTAGTAGATTCTCTGATTCTTTTTCTTTTAGAATGCGACAAGTGTGTTGAAAAAAAAAGGTGAGATTTCCTCTTCAAGTGTAAATAAATTGGATAAGAAAAAAAAGCAAAAGAGAAAAAAAAAGCACGTGAAAGTCAATTGGAATGAACTAATCTTATATTTAAAAGAAGAGAAGAAAAAAAAAAACCTCATTGTCCCCAGAGATACCGAGTTAGTGAATAAAGAAATAAATATTAGATAGGAATAATAAATACGGTACAATGGAATGGAATAATGTTATTTAAAGATTAAAGACGTTGCGAAATAGATTGGAAATAGAGTCGGATAAATTTTTTCATGTCCTTTTATTGACGTGACAACGTCTTACAATACATGAATATTGGCATAGTAGGGAGGCATGCACGAAAAAGTTAGCGGCTTGAATAACTCCTATGTCTTAAGAGGTATAATTATGTTAGAAAGAATGATTTTTCACATTTATTTTTTTCCTATCATTTCATTTTACCGCGCTTCGGTAAATTCTAATTTGAATCGTTAAAAACCCTTGTAAATTCCGAACAGCTAATCAGATCAGACTAAATGTGATGTTACTTTGTGCAGAAAGAGAAACTCTAATAGGCTAAATAAAAAAATCGCGATTAATATACTCTAAAATCAATTTGTTTCTTAAATAACTTCATTAAGTCCCCCTTAATGGATAAAAGTTTGGCCATACCTATCATATATTCTTAGTATGAAAATGAATGAACATTTTTGTTAATGGGAACAATGTAAAAAAAAAAACAAACAATAGTTTCTCTCTATATATTTCAATATAGGTACGAGAAAGTAAAAATAGTTTGAACTCTGAAGTCAGCCAAAAGACGTTGTCACGTCAAAAGGAGACCCGCTGTGTAGAAGACAAATTTTTTTTTATTTATTTATATATGAAGTTGGGTTAAAATAAATTGGAATCGATTGGTTTCGTTATTATGTAATCGCGAAAAAAATTAAAATGCGTTTTGAGATCTCATTCAAGTACTTTTTGGAATGGGTTTGATGTCTGGTTTGAACCAGGGAGAGCCCCCCCCCCTCCCCTTCATACACAGATGGTGCTGAACACCGCCGACTTAAAACTGTGACAACCCAACGCCAGAATAAATGAATTCAAGTGGATCTTTATTAGAAAATTAATATTGATATTGAAGAACAAAATACCGCCTGGATTAACTATAGAACAATTAGATATGGGAAGCGATTCTCTGAACTAGCGAGACTTACCTTTATGCAATAAGATCCTGGGCATGTGAAAAGATCACACAATTTAAGAGAGGTGAAGATATCACTGCGCTTTAATTTAGGGTTTGCTTTATAGAAGTCAAGCGATGCTGGTTGCCTAACTTCCAGCAAGAGAACACATCAATTTCAATTGCTCGTGACCCATGGTTCAGAGAGGAGACATCCGCCTGGTTGCCTAGAACGGTTAGTATGGTAGCGCTTCTCGTGCCCAATGGAGCAAAATTTATTTCATTTGAGTTGGCTACCAATCGATCGAAATAAAAGGGCTCTACAATGGCATTAAGAGAGCCGAAGATATCACTGCGTTAAATTTAAATTTACATTATAGAAATAAAGCGATGCTGGTTGCCTAACTTCCAGCAAGAGAACACATCAATTTCAATTGTTCGGACCCTTGGCTACCATTCAATCGAAATAAGTGGGCTCTAAATCGCATTAGATGCCGAAAAATACCTTAAACAAATTAAAATAAAAAATTCGATATTTATTTTTAAGACAAAATTCAAACGAGTAGGAGTGTAGCTGTATTGTCTTTCTTTTTTTAGGGTTTAAATTCAAAAAGATTTTCTATATTTTAGTGTAATAACAAGGCTTATATAGAATAAGCAAGGGGATATATGGCGTGAGCAAACATGTATGTTTATTTTAGAGGAATTACAAAACAAAAATTAAGGTCCCAAAAAGCGTTATTAACGGATTGAGAAGCTGGTTACTCTAGGCGGCAAGAGATGGCAATAGTTTTTCCCATAGGAATACAAGGGTTTTATTCCATTTCATTTGAAAGGTTCCAGCTAATTAATAATTTGCATATACCATTAGATATATTTGAGAATTGAACATATATTTATCAATCTAAGCAACATTAACAATTTATCCTCCTGAAGATGGGAGCGATTACTGAAACGTCGACGATATTAAAAAATAATAACTTTATTCTTTGCTGGCTCTCTACGTCGATCTGCTCTTGTTAAATATGTTAAAATAGATAGCGAGTTTAGCATAGGTAACCACAATTTGATAGTTAGCATCTTAAAAATAATAATTTATGATAATTTCTACCACCAAAGGTTGGTTAAAAAATTTACAACACCCTCTCCCGACACCATAGGTCTATAACGTTAATAATTTTTTTCGTTATATCAGCTTAGTGCCCCTGCATTGTCATCATTTTATTTACTTTTCTCTTTAATAACAATCTCCTCAAATTTAATTTCCTCTTCAGGCAAGTAATTAAATCATTAAAAGATTCTAGAAAGGTCAAATAGGCCACTCAAGGGTGTGTTAATTTTTAATGGGACTTTAAATAAATATTTTATTATAATAATGAAGTGTTTTTTTTTTTTTTTGTGGTCGATCGATGCAATATAGAGGTCAGTAAATTTTATCCTTTTCTTACGTTAATTTAGAAATTTTTCTAAGGCCATAGAGAGAGAAAATATTGCAATCATGTCGATATCGATGGCGAGATTTTGTTAGAAATATACATTTTGAGGCCCCTTGAGTAAAAATAAGTCGGTCCACAAAATGATCCATGTGTGTATGTGTGGAAGGGCGTCAAAATAAAGCAAGATAAAAATGAGCTAAATTTTATATTTAAATTGGGTATCATCCAGACACCATTTTAAATAAATATGACCGCCGTTTTACCCCAACACGAACTGTTTTCAAGAGGAAGCCCCCTACTTACTTCCACCCAACTTTTCGGTCGACTAAGAGAGCATCTTCAGGTCTAGGGTTCGGGAGATGGTCGCAAAGTCGACCGAAACGTTGCTGTGGGTTCCAATATAATAAAGAAATAAACATAAAATTATCCTGTTATTTCTTGATTCAGCGATTCATCTCGCTAACATCACATTACTATATATAAAGAGTTAACCACTGACTTCCTGTCCCTCTGTGTGTGTGCCTGTTCTCTCGCTGATTGGATAGAGTCACAGAAAGAGGAGTTAGAGGGGTCCAGGGGGCGTGGTAAGCGCTTTACCACTTGTAAATTTATAATAAGGAATGTGGCACATCCATTTCTATTAGTGAAATAGGCCCTAATAGTTTTTAAATTCTAATTTTAAGAAAACAACGTTTTAAGACATATTCATTGCTTTTATCGTTTAAAACAAGAAGAAAACTTAATTGTTATTACCGTAATTATTTTTAATTCAGAAATGGAAGCGAGTGTTTGAGTTCAACGATCCGCCTGTGATATGAACTCAATTTTGTATTCAAAAGAGGATGGCCGTAGTAAAGGGATATCAATTATTTAGAGAGTTGTAAAAATAAAAGAAAATTTACCAACTCTTTTTTTTTTTTTTTTGGAACATACAGTATGTCTATTTATAAAACATTTCTAAATAATATATGAGAACAATGCAAGTTTGTAACATCCATTGTAATAAATTTTTCAGAAAATGAGGCCAATGTATTATATAAACTTTTTAATACTATTTTTTTTTTCATTAATACGTTTGTTAAATATTAATAAATAGTATTATTAAATATTTATTCATAATATTAACGAGTTTGTTATGATAATTACTTATTATAAATACATGCCTGATTGGCTCTAGTTTTAGAGATATACCGGGTGTCCCAGGTGTCACGCACCCCATTGTTGGGATCGAAAGAGAAAAATATTCTGAGCCCAAAAATCCATGTTTGGAATTTTTTGATTAAGTAGTTAATTAGTAATTAATTAATAAAAGTGACCAATCAGAAGCGCGCTATAGATGAATAGAAGATAAGTGGGATAAAAGTAGATAAATGACAGAGAAGTCATTTTTCCTGAGTTTTGAATTTTTTATTTCAATAATAATAATAATAATTTTATGAATTAACCAAAACAATTCAGCTGAAACTTCTCTGTCATTTATCTACTACTATCCCACTTATTTTCTATTCTTCTGTAGCGCGCTCTTGATTGGTCACTTTTATGTCACTTTTATTAATTAATTACTAATTAACTACTTAATCAAAAAATTCCAAACATGGATTTTTGGCCTCAGAATATTTTTCTCTTTTGATCCCAACAATGGGGTGCGTGACAGCTGGGACACCGTGTAGAGAGAATAAAATTTTTATAGAAAATATGCTCAAAAACGGCTCCTATGAAGAATTTTCAAGATTTTTTAAAACGTTACCCCTTTAAAAATATGAAGATAGGTAAAATATAAAGAAATATTCAAGTTTCAGCCCAACTGAGGGCATTTAAAAATGCCACTCTAATATATATATATCTCTGCCCGCCGGTGCTGAGGGAGTCCCTCCTCAAACTAGGACATCCTACATAGCATAGAAGAGGTTGGATAAAAGGAGCCGGTTGGAACCAGAAATAAGGATTAGTTCACTAGCTAGAGACGAGAGCAGGAGGAGGAGTTAGAGACAGGAAATGATGTAACTTCACGGGGTGCCGGTAGATGGCTACGGCCAGAGGCCGGTTGGGTTTGAGGTGTGTGTCTCCGTACACGTAAGCACCTCGGGTAAATAAACGGGGATCCCGATAGGAATTTCAAAATAAAAAAATAAAAAAAATATATATATCTCTGCCAATGCTCACCAGATTCTTTAGCCACCCCACGACATTTTATATTCTACTGCCCCATACTCAGAAACCAAAGACAGCAACTGGAAGACATTCAGCCTAGATTCCGAGATCCCACCAAGTGGAAACAAATTCTGAAGAACCCTACAGATGAAACAATAGAAGCCATCTCAACTTTCCTCCACAACGCAAAAATAGCCATATAACTCTGGATTTTATCATGTTGTTTGATATTAATTTACTTTGGAATTTTTCATTTTGAGAGTAGGCCTATGTTTCTTTTGAGCATTTTCCTTTCTGGCTATTTTGTTGATAGGATGTAATTTGAATTGTATAGTATTTTGTATTGTGTGTATTTTGTATTGTCTTATTTTGTATTTCTGTATTTTGTGGATGTATACAGAATGTAACTGTGGTATGGCTGCGGCAGGGCGGGGGTGTGTACGTGTGCACCGGGCGGCAGATATCAGGGGGCGGCAATTAAAGAAAGATTTACTAAAAAAAAAAGGTAAAATGATATGAATTTTTTATAGAAAATTTTAAGGAGGGGGCGGCAAATTAAATTTTGCCCCTCCTAAAAAATCTCCGTTTTCCGGCCTTGGGCTGCGGGCCGAAAACCCAATAAATGAAAAAAAAAATATATACATATATCTCTAAAACAAGAGACAATAAAAATTTGTCTTTGTCCTATTCGTTTTTCTCAACCGTTGTCAAGGGCGGATACAAGGGGGGGGGGGTAAAAGGGTAATTGCCCCCCCCCCCGAGATTAAAAATTAAATTAAAAAAACTTTTTTTCGAATAAAAATTTATTTTTAATGTAAAATTTTAAAAATTGATACTTAAAAATTTGATTTGTATTTATATTCTGGCAAACAAGTACAAAATGCGCCTTTAAATTACTGAAATTAAGAAAAAATTGTGTGCTGTGCGACCAGTCACACCAGATTACCCCCCCCCCCCCCGAGAAACACCTCTTGCTTGTTGTCCAGTGATATTTGTCGATGATTAATATTTTATTTCAGAAAATTTATTCCCAGGTCAAACGAACGATTTTAGACTAATACTTTATGAGAATAAGCAGCGAGAGCTAGCCATCCCACTACTCTTCAAAGAAGAACGAAACTTTTACAAATGTATATTTGTTGAGGCTATCTCTACGTGGTTGGGAAGGGGCTTAACATTTACGTCGGACAAAAATTGAGTCTCTTTTCATCTATATATTAATATGGGTAGATGTATAATATGTGGATAGGTTAATATAGATGTTTGTTTAAAGCATAGAGCAAAAGGCTTCTCAGCCCTTTCCTTAGTAATTACCGTAGATAGAAATAGACAGAATTTGACCCACTTCACTAAATTCATATATGAGATGTCGCAATGGTAATATAATATTTACTTAATATCATAATTTCTAGAATAGTAAAAAAATATAGTTACTCACATGAAACACTAAATTGAACATCCATAATGAATCAGCGAGGATATATGTACACAAAAGATTGGTGTGGATTGTATTACGAAGACATCGTAGATCTCTGTAACAAAAAGAAAAAAAACAAATTTATTAATAGGAGAAAGTAAAAAAATTTGTGTTCTTAAAAATGAATGAGTCAAAATATATCATATGAGTTGGTCTTTCGTTATAGAAAGAAAAGAGTCAGAGTCCACAGCCACAGAATTTAAAAAATCTGGTGTGACTGGTCGCTCAGAACACAATTTTCTCTTACTTTACCGTAAATGAAAGTTATGTTCTGTACTTGTCCCACCAGATTTTTTGTGTCGAGATATATTTAGTTTCCGCCGATACATTAGAATTTTTTTTTTTTTTTTTAACATTCACTCTTTTTTCTCATTCACACAGTCTTTTCGGCAACTTAGGCCATATAAGACTTTTACGATAACCGTTTTTAAATGTATATATCTATTGTGGATCCAGGCATTCTTATTTAAGCCATTTGGTATTCAAATGGCTTAAATAAAATCATCGGACTGCCTGGGATCCGAGCCCGCGACCCTTGGTTTAGAAGGCCAGTGCGCTAGCCACTATACCAAGCCCGAAGGCAATATACATTTTAAAGAGCATATAAAAAAATAATTGAATTACCCGAGTAAAAATGATTAAAAATGATGGAGGGATCCTACATAGTGAACATTGAAGGACACACAGGGATACACACGCCCGCACCAGAGACACACACAGTAGATGGAAAGTGACCAGAAGACAAATGTGTGTCCCTGGCGCGAGCGTGAGTATCCTTGTGTGTCCCTGGTGTGGACGTGTATATATATCCCTGTGTGTCCCTCAAGGTTAACTATGCAGACATGCTGCGGTCGTGTGGATCCCTCGATCATTTTTAATCATTTTTACTCGGGTATGAATTTTAATCAAAATCGTTGAAGCGAATTTTGAGAAAATCCAAAAAAAAACTCCTAGCCCTTTTCGATCTTGAGATTTTTTTTTCGCCGAAATGACTTTAAAAAAATTCTACAGGATCTATGAATGAAATTTATGGTTTGGTTTGTTTTTCAGTGTGTAGATAAAAGAGAATTTTATATAGTAGGAAAATGATTAATACATTAGTGGTAGAAAAGTTTCTTTTTTAGAGGGTGGAAAGCATAATTTGGAAACCCGCAAACGGATATTTTTATCAAGTTTGAATTTGCACCAGATGCAAGTCACACCAAAAAGCGGACTGCGCTGCTAGTTATAAGTTTAAATTGAAGTGAAGAGAAAGTTTTCATATTTTCATAAAGGCTCATTTTATTTCTTTTCGTTGAATCAACTTATTCAATTTCGGAATTTTTTTCTTTTTCTTTAGAATTTGACGTTAGAGAGACAGAAATCGAATTGACCTTTGCATAGATGATGGGGGAGAAAGTTTAGAAGAGGGAAATTACAAGAAATGTCAGCGATAGTCATCTGACTGCTCATCAGATGTCTTGAATAAAGATACTATCAATCCCATTTGAGGATTTAGAAGATTTTTTTCAACCCCCAAATCCTTTGTTCCCTTATCCTGTAATAAAAGTTGAAATAATGTCCTTAAATAAAGACAGAGAAAGAAGGGAGAAGATAGCCGAATAGGATCAGGGCATTAGAAAATCCCTTCATATTAATATGACTATTACCTTCTTTGAAGGAGGTATATAGCTGAGTGTTGATAATCAAATAGGAAGAATAAATGAGCAAGCAGCTAGTTATATTTCGATTTATTAACAAACCAGGGCCGACGTTTCGGTCACATATGGGACCATCCTCCATTCACTCTCTGTCCATGGTATGATAATAACAAAATTGAGGCATTGTCATGATTAAGCTGCATGCAATTGTGTATGCCCAATATTTATATGTATTTCCAGACATTAACCTGGTCCTGAGAATGGTCCCATATGTGAGAAACGTCGGCCCTGGTTTATTAATAAATTGAAATATAACTAGCTGCTTGCTCATTTATTCTTCCTATTTGATTATCACCTTCTTCTTCTTTCTTAGCCTTATTCCCGTAGAGTGGGGTCGGCTGAATGAGTTTTTTTTTGCGACCGGAAGAAATAGATCAGGCCGGCCCGTCGCAAGGCCTGACGCCTGTTGAAAATATAGAAGGAAGGGACAGACATGCAAAGAACAGAAAGACTGCCCAGCTCGGGTAGCTCGTGGTCGCCATCCACGAACCCACAAGATGTGGGCCCCAGAGCGTCTGGGAGAGTGGACATCGAACTTTTGGCAAGAATGCAATACTTTCTCTCAATTTAATAACATATTTTGAACACATATTTTCAAATTCAGTGCAATTTTCGTGCATCAAAAGTTTGCAAATGAAACCAGTCTTCAATAATTTCTGTTTCAAAATAGTCTCTCCACAACCCCCCTCCATATTCTCTCCCTTTATCCTCTTCATCCGATGTATCGCTGTACTTTATCGTCGGTACGGGCCAAAAAAAATAGACACAGGGCTAGTAAAAGAATGTCCACAGTCCTTGTTATTATTTTGAGGTAATGTCAAACATGACTCATAAGCCATTTCGTAAACACTTAAAAACACATCATTTTTCAAAAGCTACACAACCACAACATGGAACATGAACTCATTAATTAATTTTAACACCACGCAAAAGAAAGCAGGTTGATTTTACACTAAATTGTGCGCATGTGATGTATTAAAACAAAATTCTTTCTTTATTCTGTAAACTCATTCGTTCCTTTCTGTTATATATTGCAGTCCTGAAGATGGCTGTATATCTGATCGAAACGCCGGCTTGAAGTACCTTATAAATAAATCTAGCTGTAAATGCTCTTTTTTTCATCTTTTACTATAAGATAGTCAGCTATCAAGCTCACTCTAATACAAGATTACGTTAAGTAATATAAAAGTATTCTCATTTGCTCGCATTGTGGAGAGTTTAAATCCAAAACGTTGCACGTGTTATGATCATTCTCTAATAATAAATATGTATATGAGAATTTCATAATTTTTTTTACTCCATTGATTGATGCAATTCGTTTCTTTTTTTTTTTTTTTACAAATGCATTTTAATTGCATTTGCATTTTGCATGACATACTAATTTTTATCTTTTGTTGCTCCCTTTTTTGTTGTTGTTGTTGTGTGATTCATTAATTAAAATTCAGCAAAGAGATTAAGATTCAAACGATAAATAAATTGCATGATTTAGAAAGTGAAAGAGAGAGAGAGAGAGAGAGAGAAAGAGAAGAACTGGGAGGAATGGAGGGGGGAATTAAATCGATTTTTTTTAAACATGCCATTAGAGAGGGTGTAAAATTTTCAAAAATATTCAGAGATAAAAACAGGTGGCTCATCAAAAACTGCTACTTTTTTTATTGATTACTTTATACTTGATTTTTATTATCTTTATTGCTCTCTCAATATACACCAGTAAAGAGTTAACGACTCTTGGAATGTGTAGGTGTATGTGGGTGTTTTTGCCTCCCTATTATTTATTTATTCAACGTTTATCGTTTCCCAATCCATTTTTAGTTTCAATCGAGCAATTATCTTTAAATGGGTGAAAATAAAAATTGCATATTAAAAAAAAATAAAAGAATTTCAATCATTAACCGAGGAAAAATCACAATCAGGTCTATTCTCTAAAAACAGACGTTAAAATTTAAAATAAACAAATGGGTGTTAAAAAGTAATGTAAAAACAATCAGCGTTAAAAAAAATGTTATTCTCTAAACAAAGTTTTAAGAGCGACGTTAACATGTTGCTTTTGTTTCAAAGCTATCAACAATTACTTTTAAGGGTAAGAACGCCAATTTTATTTTAAACACGATGTTAAAATAATAATAACCACCCCCTAGACAAATTTTAACACTATTTACTAAATGTTAACGCTTCGGCTTTAAAGTTTTTGTTTACAGATTAGCTATTTGAGGCAAGGAAGTGATTTTGAATAGAATTTTTTAACGTTGATTGTTTTTATATTACTTTTACTTTCTCGTACCCTATATATGAAATATATAGAGAGAGAAAGTATTGCGATCATGTCAAAAATTCGATGTCGAGATTTTGATGGATATACATGTTTTGAGGTCCCCTGAGTCCAAAAAAAGTGGGTCCCGCAAATTGGTCTGTGTGTGTGTGTGTGGACAGATTTTAAGCATGAAGGAGTTGAGCTACCGGATTGAAATTTTATATTTAACTTAGGTACCTTTGAAGAATCTCAAAATAAGCTTTTGAACAAAATCGGCCAAAAAGTACTAGTACTTTACTGATGTACTTTTTCAGTTTTTTTCGATTTTCTCAAAATTCCCTCCAAGGATTTTTTTTAAAATTCATAAATCAACTATTTTTTAGATTTTCTTTAAAATGTATATTCTCATTTTGCCGTTGAAATCTTCTGAAGACCACTTTACTCTTGTTCTTCATAGGAAAGATAGAAATGGTTGCCATGGTAACGGAATTTAAATCTTTTTCTTTTTATTAGATTAAAAAAATCAATTATTATTTAAATTCCCATTTTTTTTAAATTTATTTGTGTCTTTAATTGTTTCAAAGAAAACATATATGTCTCTCTCTCACTTGCAAACATTATCGTCTCTCTCTACTCTTTTTAAATTCCCTTTCCACCTTATCTTCGCATAGGAACAATGTTAATTTCCTATAGGGATTTGTATGTTAATTTCGATTCAAAAGGGGGTCCCCTTTAGAACTTTTTAGGCATTTAAAATTTTTTTTTCCAATTCTTATGAAATTTTGTATTTATTTACGATTCTATATTGTGTATAAAATGTCCAAATATGAGATTAAAATTTTGAAAAATAACCATAGTTTATTTGAAGCAGTCAACATTTAAAATGCAAGTTTGAAACTAAGGTGCTATCGGAAACTAAATATATCTCGACACAAAAAATCTGGTGTGACCAGCACAGTGCACAACTTTCTCTTACCGAAGGGTAAGAGAAAGTTGTGTGCTGTGCGCCAGTCACACCAGATTTTTTAACACCTATTTGTTTGCTTTAAATTTTAACGTCTGTTTTTAGAGAATAAACCTGAATGAGAGATTTATTTTGTGGGATATGAAGTTAGTCGCACCAGATTTTTTTATTATTATCGATTATTTATGAAAAAATCGGCACAGCACACAACTATCTATTACCGAAGGTAAGGTGTGCTTGTCCCACCAGATTTTTTGTGTTTAGTTATATTTAGTTTCCGCCGATTTATTGATATAAAATTTATAAACATGGGAAAAGATTTATATTTTGTTACCATGGCAACCATTTCTCTTATCTTTCCTATAAAGTACAAGAGTAAAGTGTACTTCAGAAGATTTCTCATGGCAAAATGAGAATATACATTTTAAAAAGAATCAAAAAAGTAAATGATTTATGAATTTTAATCAAAATCGTTGGAGCAAATTTTGAGAAAATCGAAAAATGAAAAAGTACATCAGTAAAGTACTAGTACTGTAGGCCGATTTTGTTCAAAAGCTTCGTGTCACGTCCCATGGGGGTGCCTAACTTAAATATAAAATTTCAAACTCCTAGCTCTTTTCGTTGAGATCTTTTAATCACAGACATACAGACCATTTTGCGGGATCCATCAAGTTCATCAACCACAATCCTAGGATCAAGTTATTAATTTGCATAAAAATTTTATTTTGATTAAATTTATGCAAATTAACATGATCTGTGTGTAGAATTAATTGAACTAAAACTGTGATCAATAAACAGATATAGGCTTCTCATTATGATTGACCTCGTCCTTTTCGATATTCATTTTAACATAATAATCATGAAGAAACCACCAGAAGCTTAGAAAAGATAAATATTATCAAGACAAAAAAGATCTGGTGTAACTGACCGTACAAATACACGTATCTGATTTCAGAGAAGGGGAGAGAAAAAAAAATTAATATAAATAATTTAAATCATAATGAATCGATATGAATTTAAATTTGGAAATAAATAATTATTACTCTCCTTTTAAATGTGCCACAACCTCTCGGCATTCCCTATGCCATATAACAAATTTCAACAGCAATTATAAAATCCTGGAACCGCAGGCTCATCAGATTTTTTCGTATAGAAATTTTCACTTTCTCTTACCTATGTATATATGTAATATATATATAGAGAGAAAGTATTGGATTTATGTCGATTCGATGTCGATATTTTGATGGATAAACACGTTTTGAGGTCCCCTGAATCCAAAATAGTGGTTTTCGCGACATGGTCTGTCTGTCTGGGTTCACTTTAAACCATGAAAGAATTAAGCTAGGAGGTTGAAATTTTATATTTAAGTTGGGCACCTTCCTAGGGCGTGAAAATAAACTTTTAATCAAAATCGGTCAAAAAGTACTAGTACTTTACTGATGTAGTTTTTCAGCTTTTTTTCGATTTTCTCAAAATTCGCTCCAACGATTTTTTTTTTTTTAATTCATAAATCAACTATTTTTTAGATACTCTTTAAAATGTGTATTCTCATTTTGCCATTGAAATCTTCTGAAGATTACTTTACTCTTGTACATAGAGAAGATAGGAGAAATGGTTGCCATTGGTAACAAAATTTAAATATTTTCCCATACTAATAAACAGTGGCGTACCGAGGGGGGGGGGCGTGGGGGGGCGGTCCGCCCCAGGCCCCGAGCCGGAATAGGCCCCCATATATTTATAAAAAAAAAAAAAAATTTAATGAAAATTTCTCTTTGAGAGGCCCCGGGGCCCTCAGGGCTCAAGTAAGAACAAAATTTAATGAAAATTTCCCTTTCAGAGGCCTCGGGGCTCTCAGGGCTCAAGTAAGAACAAAATTTAATGAAAATTTCTCTTTGAGAGGCCCCGGAGCCCTTGGGGATATACGATATTTTAAAAATATTTTTGTGTATGGAGAAGGATATTTAAAGATGAGCACCCCCCAAAAAAAAAATTCAATATTAGGCCCCCTCTTCTAGTGCCACCCCAGGCCCCCAACTGCCTCGGTACGCCTCTGCTAATAAATTTTACATCTTGAATTCTAATATATCGGCGGAAACTAAATATATGTGAACACAAAAAATCTGGTGGGACAAGCCACTTTCGATTACCAAAGATAAGAGAAAGTTGTGTGCTTTGCCAGTCACCAGATTTTTTTAAATAAAAATCTGGTGTGCTAGGTCGCACAGCACACAACTTTCTCTTACTTTCGGTAAATTCGATGACGAGATTTTAATGAATATATACGTTTTGAATCCAATATGATGTGATATACACGTCACCTGAATAAAAAATAAATGGTTTTATCAACATGGTCTGTCTCTGTGTATGTGTGTCACTGTGACTGTCTGTGAACAAAATATCTCAAGAACGAAAAGAGTGAGGAGGTTGAAATTTTATATTTAAGATAGGCACCCCCATGGGACGTGACACGAAGCTTTTGAAAAAATCTGCGAAAAAGTACTAGTACTTTACTGATGTACTTTTTCAGTTTTTTACGATTTTGTTTAAAATTCATAAATCAATTTTTTCTGTACTGGCTGTGAGTGTTAACTCTTAATATTGAAGTGGCGAGATTATTTTTATTTTTTGAAATTCTTATCAGGATCCCCGTTTATTTAGTTAAATAAAATTTAAGGTTTTTATTTGAAATTGATTTTCAAACAACAACAAATCTCCTCCTCCTGATATATAAAATTTTCTGAATAAAAGGATGGTGTATATTCTACTAATTACAAATAAAAAATTTAAAACATAGAATCGACCCTTGACATTCGAAGTTTTTTTTTTTTTTAACGAACTTATTATTTATTTATTTCTCGCGGTAACAAAAAGCTTTCACAAAACCTACGCAAAAAAAAAAACGGATTAACTTAAAAAGTCGACTTGCACCTTGAAACGCAGCCTCAAAATAAAATTTTACCCACAGTTTGGGAAATGCTTTTACATATTTAATGAATGATCTTTTTTTTTATTATTATTCATTTCCATCTTTTTTGATTAAAATTATCCATGTTTTGATATTATAATCGAAAATTTTAATAATGAATACATAAATACTCTGTTGTGTTTGTGTCGAGAAAGAAATAGAATTTAAAATTTATGCTAATGATAATCCATAAAAGGCATTATAAATAAATAAATTTAAAAAAAAAAAAAATGATATGATAGATCTTAAATTTAAAATAATAATAACATGCAAAAGAGATTAAATTTAAAAAGAGATTGGCCTCGAATTAAGGTGAAATTCATTGATGTAGAAAATTATATTTAAAAGGGGATGGAAACATGCAAAGGTCAAGATGATGATGATAAAGAGAAGAAGAAGAGAGAAAAGGAAATATCTAAAATAACGTTAAATGCCGAGCGAGAAGTTTTCTTCGACTTAATAAAATCTCTCTGATAAAATTTAAATGAAAACACGGCTGTATTAAAATATTATTATTCTCCATATTTTCATTCACTAAATTAAAAAAAAAAAAAAAAATTTACAAATATTAAATATTCTTTGCTAGTTTAATTAAGAAAATTTAAGATCGCGTGACTTGGTATGGTTTGTAAAAAGAAGTAGATTGCTCTATTGATATCTGAAAGAGGATTTGTAGGAGGGGGTTACATGCAATTAGAGATGGCCAAAAGAATGTTATATCACCAGGGGGTGAGGGGAGAACGGGGCATGTTCCCACCCCCATCCTCTGGAAAATCAGAGTAGAAATGAACTGTTTGTCTGTGTTAAACAAAAAAAAAAATTTAAATATTTATTTATCATAATGGACTCCCCAGGTGAGTAGATAAGTATATAATGTAGATCAGCGTTTTTTAAACTGGGAGACGCGGGCTAGTCCAAAGGGGAGGCGCGAATATTAACCACAACGAGCAATTTTTCAAATGATTGATAGTTTTATAAATAAATAAATTTATATTTTTTAGTATTAAAAATTTTTCACTAGGTAGAGCCTTGATTGAAAAAGATGGAATTTTTTCAATCAATGCTCAAAAAGGCTGTTCATTAGCCAGTCAATATATCGTTTAAGATAGTAAGTTTGAGAGATTTGTTTGTGCTGAAGATTGAGCAAAATTTCACCCCCTGGAGTCGAACCAGGGGGTGCAATTTTGCCCAATCTTAAGCACAAACATATCTCGCAAACTTGTTACCTTAAATTAAAAATTTTTGTTTTTGTATTATTTTACCCCCCTGGTTAATGCCTTCATACCTCCACCCCCCTTTAAGGAAATGCGAGCCTTCACCGCGAAATTACTTTCAAAATAATTTGAATACATTTATAAATAATTATTTTAATTTTTATTTTATTTTAATTTTCAACCCTTAATCCACCCCTGTGTAAAAGTATAGGCCTATTAAGGAAATTTGATTAACAAAAATATAGTCCACATAGAAAGAATATAATAGTGACTTAAGAAAAGATTTAAAAAAAAATGCCCTAGAAATGTCTGGACCCCCAAGATGTATATTATTAATTAATAACGGTTATCGTATAAAGTCTTATATGGCCTGAGTTCATAGGCGCCGGAACTGGGGGGGGCAAGGGTACATTGCCCCCCCTGGCATCCTACAGGGGGGGGGCAGAGGGGGGGCAAAATTTCTTCTTTTATTTCATTTATTATTAAAAATGACATATTTTTTACTTTTGAAAAATAAAATCTTCTAAATTAAAAGAGTAAGAAATTCATTTTTTTCCAAATTTTTTCCAAAAATTTTTGATAAAATCACTACCAAATTTTTTAAAATTTTAATTTTATTAAAATTGTGATTTTATTTAAAATTTTTAAAGTTTTATAGTAGATTTGTTTTTGTTTTATACTATTTGAACATATTAAATTATTTTAATTTTCTAAAAAAAATATTTTTGCCCCCCCCCTGATTCAAATTCGTTCCGGCGCCCCTGCCTGAGTTGCCGAAAAGACTGTGAATGAGTGTGTGAGTGTTGAGTGTGAATGAGAAAAAAGTGTGAGTATTTAAAAAAAAAATAAAAAATAAAAAACTAATTTGTTTTCAATGACACCTACACTCCCCCTCCCCCTTTCAACAGCTTATATTCTCCCTCTACCCTTAGTGAAATACGAAATATTTAATTTCATATTCAAAAGAATCGTTTTTCGCAGTCAAATTATTTGTTTCTATCATTTTTTTTTTCATCGATAAAATGCATAATAATTACCTTTAATAAGACTCTCGAGAGGGTGTGTTGGCTGACGGTGAGGTCAGGGTGGGTTACACTATATTAATTATTCACTTTGATTCACTTCAAACACAACAAAAAAACAGCAGCTCGGCGCGCCTGCCGCGCGGCCGCCGACTCGACTGAACGAGATAAACTTGTCTCTTCTCTCTTTGTATAGGAATAAATAGATGAAAATAACAATTCCCTTTTTATTAAAAGTAAAAAAAATACCTTTTGCTCTAATCTAACTATATTTAAAGATGGAAAAGAATGTCAACAAGTGATTTGGAATATTCCAAGGCCTTTTTTAAATAATCAGCCCTTCATCCCCCCTACCCCCCCCCCTGATCAAAATAATAATCAACGTTATTTTTTGAATGTTTTCTATTTATTTGGCTTCGATTTAGCTAAAATAAATTTAAAAAACATTTTTTTCAATTTTTTTAACCCCTAATCCAATCTTAATAAATAAAATAATTAACAATGCTATCGCCTTCGGGGGAGCTTCGCGACTAGTCAGAAAAAAATTAAAACCCTGAAAAACTTCCCTGCATCCGCCTTTGGGTTTTACACATAGTATAATTTTCTAGAATGAGTCTTACTTTAGGCCAGTGGTTTCCAAACTCCCTTAAAAATATTTAATCGTATGACGCCCCCTCCCACCCCACACATTTAATAAAATAATACAAAAACAAAAATTTTTAATACTAAAAAATATAAATTTCTATAAAAATATTTTTTTTTATTTATTCATATTAATTAAGGAAAACCAGCGTCTCAGAATCTTCTAAATTTTATTATTTAATTTATAAAACTAGCAATCATTTGGAAAATTGATCCTGGTGGTCAATATTCGCGCCTCCCCTTAGACTAGTCAGCGCATCACAGTTTGTAAAACGCTGCTCTAGAGCACTATCCTCTCTCTTTATCAGTTTAAAAAGTAAAAATAAAATTTGCATACAAATCGTCGTGACTTACTTTAAATAAAGGAAGATGGCGACAGCCAGGCAAAGTGCAAGAAGACTTAAGGTGTATCCAACAAAATAGAGGGTGGATGCAATTTCAGATGTATCGTAATTTTGGTGATCGTCGTCTTGCTCTTCGCTGGATATCTCACGGCATTGGGTGTAATTTGCCGGATCCCAGATTCCATTTAATTTGCAGTATTTCCAGACTGTATCTATAAACAAGAAGAAAATAATATTCGTTAATTAAATGATAATAACTCCAGAATGTGCAGTATAAGTAATAATAATTAACGAAAAATTAACAAATATATATTTATTCTCCATAAAAAAAACTCACGAGTTTGAAAATGATTCAGGATATAGACCTATAATTTAAAAAAAAAATAATATTCCATAATTAAATTTGCGAAAGTAATGTTAAAATAAAATAAAAAAGGCGTTTGTTCAAAAACAACTCGAAATTAAAAAAAAAAATATGTAAATAGACAATAAAAAAGTCTCCATTTCACAAAAACATGTTTTGAATTGCAAAATAACCTTTATTAAAAAAAAGAAAAAAAAAAAAGGTTATAAAACATATCTCTATATTAAGAAGAGCATTTTTATTTTTTTAATTTAATTTTAGATATATAATATAGTCAGGTCTATTCTCTAAAAATAGACGTTAAAATATAACACCAAAAATTGTGTGTTAAAAGGTAAAGTAATAACGGTCAGCGTTAAAAAATGATATTCTGTGAAACCAAGTTTTAACGGCGACGTTAACATGTTACATTTATTTCAAAGCAGTCAAAATCATAACCTTACTCTTTGATTAAAGACGCCATTTTGATTCATTGAACACGGCGTTAAAATATTAAAGATACCCCCTGAACATGACACTAATTTTTAACACTGTTGACTAAATTAAATTTGGCAATAATGTTTTTGCTTACAGAATAATAAATTGAGGCAAACAGGACCATATTTCTAAATAGGCTAAAAAATCCTAGAGCGATAAATATTTTCAGGGGCAGCAGTTTGGCAATTTTTTCAAAAGTTAAAATGAAGGATTTCAAACTTTAATAAATATTTTCTTTACGAATTTTAGTATACGTACATTTATAGTATAAAACATTGTAAAAAACAAATGTATTAAGGAAATTAAGACCTATACAGGGGGCGGCAAATGGACTTTAGCCTATAGGCGGCATACTCTTAAATCCGTCCTTAACGCTGATTTCAGATGTTAAGTTAACGTTTTTGCTTAGAGAAAAGACTTTGAGAAATATTTTGATTTTCAGAAAATAATTCCAGTTGGTTAATGTCTAAAAGAGCCCTCGGGGCTTGGTGTAGGGGTTAGCGTGCTAGCCTCGTATACCAAAAGTCGCGGGTTCGAACCCCAGGCAGTCCGATGATTTTATTTAAGCCATTTGGATACCAAATGACTTAAATAAGAATGCCTGGACCCCATATATGCATATTAACCAATAACTGATATTAAAAGTTATAATATTGAGATGATGGCTGAACTAATAGAAGATATGAGTAGCATGGCAGCCAGGAAAGAAATCAGACAAAAATTCAATCAATTTTTATTACGATTGCCGACGTTTCGGACGGAAATCGCGCCCTTCCTCAGGACCTATGATCAATGAGACAAACATGTTTGATAAAAGTTAACAAGAATTTTTTAAATACATTTCTTTGTAAAAACTTACAATCAATATTTAATGAAATACAGATGGACGTATTTTTTTAATTAACAATTTAAAAACACAATCCACGCGTGTGAGATGCATTGTTTTGTACTGTATATATGGACCCTGTTATGCAATGGTGTGTCAAAGGCGTCCGAAACGTCGGCAATCGTAATAAAATTAGATAAAAATTGATTGAATTTTTGTCTGATTTCTTTCCTGGCTGCCATCCTACTCATATCTTTTAAAAGTTAAATATGGCCTGAGTTGCCGAAAAGACTGTGTGAGTGTGAGTGTGAATAAGAAAAAAATGTGAGTGTTTTTATAAAAAAAATGTCTAAAAGAAGCAAGAGGATAAATTGGAAAGGATTATCCTTAATTTGCATCAACCATTTATCAAACAAAAAAGAAAAAAAAAAAGTTTTATCGATAATTGATATAGCGATTAATGTACTTGAAGTAAGTTATTATTAATTGGAAGCTATCGCGTTTTGTGTATCTTTTTCGATAAGCGTGATCTCCCTAAAATTGATTTATTCCCCATCCATATTTATATATTCCGCTCATCTCTCTCTGGATTGAATTCTTATCATCAATCCCTCAGCGTCAGATGATATCAATCAAATTTAATGAAACTATCATTATTAAAAAAAAAAAAAAAATCAATTTCGAGAAAGCGACTTGACATAAATAATAAATTCAAGATTTATGTCAAAATAATAGAGAGTGCGTTATGATGACGTAATCTCATTTTGAGAGGAGGGAGAGAGAATTGAATTTTGAATATTCTCCCTCGTTCCTATAGCATACTTGTTAATTATAATAAGAAGTCCTCTCTGTCTCTCTCAATTTCAACCCCTTTGTTGTCTATTATATAATAATTGGCTAGTGAGCTGCTATACTGACAGTAAATGTCTATTCTATGTCTCAAATTAAACGATGCTTAATTTACAATGCGAAAGTAAGAGAATTTTTTAAATGATGGATTTTGATTAATGCTGATTATTTCAAAATAAAAAAGGTGTTTAACGCAGAGGAGATTTTTTTGTGTCGAGAAATATTTAGTTGCCTATAGCTTTATTTCCAAACTTGACCACTTGCATTTCATAGATGGCACTAAGCTACGAATGCTGGCAACTATTTATCTTACCTATGGAGGACAAGAGTAAAGAGGGCGGATACAGGGGATGGGGGGGGGTAAAGGGGGGTAATTACCCCCCTCCCCTGAGACTTGAGAAAAATATATTTTTTGGGAAAAAAATTGAATTTTTAATATAAAATTTTAAAAAGTAATACTTAAAAATTTGATTTGTATATATATTCTGGTAAACAACTACAGAATGCGCCTTCAAATTACCGATAATAAGAAAAAATCGTGTGGTGTGCGACCAGTCACACCAGATTACCCCCCTCCGAGAAACTCCTCTGGATCCGCCACTGGCCTAGTTCAATTTTGAAAGCAAAATGAGAATATTTAAGGTTCAGGAAATCTCAAACGAGTAACGCAGCTAGTTGTTTTTTCAATTTTTATTTAAATGTAAAGTGCCAGGACCAACGTTTCGGTCGCATATAGGACCATCATCAGGGCCAAGCCATTGTCAACTTGGCCCTAATGATGGTCCTATATGCGACCGAAATGTTGGTCCTGGCATTTAAATTTAAATAAAAATTGAAAAACGACTAGCTGCGTTACTCATTTGAGATTTCCTGAACCTTAAATAAATCGTATTATCAGCTAGTACACCTCAAAAAATTCAAAAAATGAGAATATACATTTTAAAGTGCATCTAAAAAATAGTTGATTTATGAATTTAAATCAAAATTGTTAGACTAAATTTGAAAAAAAAAACTGAAAAAGTACTATACACTAGGTTAGATGTTTCACATTTTCAGATTCAATTTAAAGCAGCTGACCTACTGTATAATTTAAATACCCTATACTACTATGTTTCAACAAGTGCCTATGGACATCAGTATCAATTTATTCCTCCTTCCATAGAGCCAATGATAAATCCCTATGGGGATTTGCATGTTAATTTCATTTCAAAAGGGGTCCTTTGGAACTTTTTACACATTTAAAAAAAATTTCCAATTTTTATGAAATTTTATATTTATTTATGATTCTCTATTGTGTATAAAATATCCAAAGATGAGATTAAAATTTTGAAAAATAAGCATTTCAACATTTAAAATACACAGAGCCAAGGCGAGCCAGGGGGGATTTGGGGTTCACGCCCCCCCGGTTTTTTTGGGTGGTTTTTCCGTCCACAGAGCCCATGGAAATTTTAAATCAATTGACTTTTTTACTTTTTTTGTACTTACGAAATGTACGTGGTCAAGTTTAAAATTAAGATGCTATGGAAACTAAATGTATCTCGACACCAAAAAAACTGCTGACCAGATTTTTTTGTTAACAACTCATTATAATATGATGACATTATATTATGTTCTTTTTAGTGTAAAGTTAACAATTATGTTCATTTGAATTAGCTCCGCGTTCTGCGGGCTGGCTTCGTGTTGGATCTACATCGTTAACTCAAAATGATTGATTTCTAATAATAATAATAAATAGAAGATGGAGTTCAAAAGTTTTTTTTCTCTATCATATACAAATTTCTAAAAAATGCCTTATTTATCTTGAAGTTTAGGGATGATAAGTAGAATTTTGTCAGAGAAACGAATCCCTTTGAAGACGACGATACGGATGATTAAGAGAACAAAAATAAAAATCGGATTTTCATTCAGTAAGATGCAATTTCAGAAAGAGAGAGATGACATATAGGACGATTTGATTGATGAGCCGATGAAAAATAGCCGGAGGGGGGCGAAAAAGGAAACATGACGGAAAAGCGAGTCCCTAAAGGAATTTATCTTATGTCGTTAATCTTTAAGCGATTTAACCAAAAAATATATAGAAAAGAGCAAAAGTTTTTTTACCTTCTTTGTAAAAAATGACCAGTCTTAGAGCAAATAGGACAACCAAATAAAAAAAAAAAAATTCTTTTTAAGAAGTCAACTTGTAGGAAAATAAATTTTAATAGAAAAAAACTTATTTTTCTGTATTGATCAAATCTCTATCCAAAATAGGGGAGGGGGTTGGGAGCGAATTAATTTTTTTTTTTTTTAATTATATGTAAAGAAACCAGGAATAAATTTTTAATTTTCTTTATTCTCAACGTGTCGGACGTCAGTCGCGTTTTTCCTCTGGACAATTTCAAATACAGACGGGTGTTTTTTTTTTTTTTTTTTTTTTTTGTAAAAATAGAATTTATAAAACAAAATATATACAAAAATTAAAAAAAATAAATTAATGGCGAGAGAGTCAGAAAAATAAACAAGTTAGCCTTTTATTCAAATTTTTGCTCTCATAATCCAGATACTAGATTATTGCCAGCCGATTCTGAAGATGGCTTACACCTTGGGCCGAAACGTCAGCCGTGAGGGCGAAAATTTGAATAAAAGAAAAATTGGCTGCAGATTGTCTTGTTTAATTTTCTGCCTCCATCCATCGCCATTAAGCCTACAGCCACAGTTCTTCACCAAACGAAAATAAGTTAAAAACACTAAGTTATAAGTATCAAAGAATTAATAAAAATTACCCCCCCCCCCCCCCGTCCCACATTAGTTGCTACATTTGAATATTTTTCTAATTATGATTTTATAATTTTGTTTTAATATTTTTGAGAGATATTATGTTGATGATGTGGTATCGCTGATTAATATCCGGGACACGGACGGCAGAGGTAGAGCATTAGCTTCGGGTGCAAAGGACGAGGTTTCGCATCCGGTCCCAGGCAAAAGAGAGTAGGCCTACACTATATGTGATAAATAAATAGTAACGAGGTTTAAATTGCGAAAAAGACCTTAAACTGTACCAGGAAGATGTAGGAAGCAAGCCAGCATGGAATTAAAAATCTTATTTAAATTTCGTCGACGTTTCGGGAACGTATCATTCCCATCCTCAGGACGATCAATTGTCAATGTTGCTTAGATGGATACATAGCGGTTCATACAAAAATATAATATAAATTTGCCTATGCCATTACTACATGACAATTTTTTGTATAAGAGAATTGTAGTAGGTGCTTGGGCTGTATTTTTTACTTTCTCTTACGTCTATATATATGTTAATAGATAGAGAAAGAAAGTGTTGGATTCATGTCAAAAATTCGATGTCGAGATTTTATGAATATACACGTTTTGAGGACCCCTAAATCCAAAAAAAAAGTGGTTTTCGCGACATGGTCTGCCTGTCTTTCATTTTAATCAAAATCGGTCAAACAGTGACTAGTACTTTACTGCTGCACTTTTTCAGTTTTTTGTAGATTTTCTCAAAAGTCGCTCAAACAGAATGTCTGTGGGTGTGTGTTCCATTTTAAGCATGAAGGAATTGACCTAGGGAGATTGAAATTTTATATTTAAGTTAGGCACCCCCTCGAGCGTGAAAATAAGCTTTTACTCAAAATCGGCCAAAGAGTACTAGTACTTTACTGATGTACTTTTTCAGTTTTTTTTTTAGATTTTCTCAAGATTCGCTCCAACGATTTTGATTAAAATTCAATAATCAATTATTTTTTACATTCTCTTTAAAATGTATATTCTCATTTTGTCATTGAAATCTTCTGAAGACCACTTTACTCTTGTACTCCATAGAAAAGATAGGAGAAAATGGCTGCCATGGTAACTAACATAATTATTTTCCATACTAATAAATTTTACATCTTGAATTCTAATATATCGGTGGACACTAAATGAATCGTCATTTCAGAAACCACTCAAGTGCATTTTTTTCAACTTTCGGAAAACTAAAAAAACTGTTTTGCAGCTTAAGTATAGGTCTAGTCTACTTCAAATATTTTTATCAAATCATAAACATGCTATTGGGATAATCTATTTAAAAAAATTATTTTTTTCCTTTTTTAAGTTTTTGAGTAATTAATTTTTGAAAACAGAATTTAGGTGGTTTCGGAAATAAACGAGTGATTTTTTAAAAATTATTATTGAAATTAAGTCAAACCATTAATTTTAACCTGTTTTGGTATCAAAGGTAAGTAATAGACACACTTAAGTATAAAAGATGTTTTTACTATGCCTAAATCGAAAAATTATACAGATCATACGCCACGGTATGTCTATATACACAGCGTATATACAGAGTCGTACTGCAGTCCTTTGAGCCTAGCATTCCGAATACCGTTCCGTTTGTATTTTTCTTCTTGCACAACACCACGCCTACGCTTGGGAATAGGTTCATCATCTGAACTATCCGACATGGTTTAAGAACTATATAATGTTATATTGTATTTACATGGTTTTATATTGTATTTATATTGTTTTGTAAAATGTTATATATTGTATATTATGGGGATGGCCTTTGGCACCCGGTTTAATAAAAAAAAATAGCTTTTATGGTCAAGTGCTAGGCGTTACAGCAAATAGGCTATTTTTTCGATATTTTTTTGCCTAAAAAATGAGGTTTTTCGAGAAAAAAACTAATTTTCGAGTTAATTGCTCGGGATTTTTTATTTATTCTATTAGAGGATTTGTTTCTGCACCAAATGACATCCCATTTAGTCTGATCGGATTAGCCGTTCAGAATCTACAGGGGTTTAAACTTTCAAATTAGAATTTACTGCAGCGCGGTAAAATAAAATGATAGGAAAAAAATAAATGGTGAAATCTTTAGCTGAAAACTCATTCTTTCTAACCGTATATTCTTCATAATTATACCTCTTAAGACAGAGGAGTTATTCAAGCCGATAAATCCTTCTTCGTGCATGCCCCTCTAACTT
>JAKCPI010001344.1:0-29177 GCA_023213315.1 Euborellia annulipes
CGAAATGTCTTTATGATTATTTTATTTAAATTATTAGATTATTATTTACTAGGTCTATTAAATTTTGATTTTCTTGCCAATTTACTTAAAAATATGAGTTTCTGATAATAAGATCAATTTTATCTTTTTCTTTTTAAATAATTTATTTTAAATATTTCTTAGAATTTATTGATTAAATGATTTTTCCCTATGGAATATAACTCAGTATCAGCTCAAAATATATATATACAGTATATATTGTAGCGAGAAAACTGGGGGAGATAATAAATAGATCTAAATTATAAAATTGTGAATGAATCAAAACAATTAAACATTTATAAATAGTCTATATGAATTTGCTGGTCCAGGGACTGACTGCCATTCTTAATAACTCAATGCTTATGTATATTATGTCCACTAAATCACGACTTGTACAGAAACGCTTTATTTTATATCACATTCACACTTTTTTCTCATTCACACTCACACTCACACACCCATTCACCAGTCTTTTCGGCAACTTAGACCATTTAAGACTTTAGACGATAACCGTTGTAATTTATATATTAATATATATTGTGGGTTCAGGCATTTCTATTTAAGCCATCTGGTATCTATATATATATGATATTGTTGTTTCGGGACAGTTTTGGAGTGTGTGAAGTCTTTGTATTTGTGTGAGCCTTGGTTTGGAGTTTGGGAATAAGTGTTTTCCATGTTGTTGGGAAATTGAGGGCGTCGTCTCTTTTGTTTAGACATTCAGGCCTTTTGTAAATTTCTATGGCTTCTCTTGTGATACGGGAGTGGAAGTTATTTATTGGTTCTATTGTTTTTGTTTGATGGAAGTTCATAATGTATCCTGTTTCGTTGTGATGTTTTACTATTGCTGACTGAGGGTCTAGTTTTCTTAGTGCCATTTTGTCTTCATAAATCCTGAATTGAACTCTTCTGTTAGTTTGGCCTATGTATGACCGATGACACTCGGCACAAGGAATTTCGTAGACTTCGGGGGGATTCGTTTGGAATAGTGTCTTTCGGATTTCTTATTAGGTTTGATAGTTTTTGGTGTGTGGTTTCTTAACATCTGAACATATGCATATCCTAACCTAATAAGAAATCCGAAAGACATTCCAAACGAATCCTGCGACCCCGTAAACAACCACCCTCAACCATTACCTCCTAACTTCCTTCTCTTGAAAATGGCTCCAAAAGGAGTGCCGAAACGTCGAGTAAATCTCAGCACCCCACGCCACAACCCGAGAAAACTTATCTTTGCATATATATATATATATATACTAGCTGCAGTAGGGTTGCCTCCGGCAACCCTACCACGCTAGGCCCTGGCTGGCGGCGTCTCTGAATAATATTAGTAGCTGTCCCCGTAAGTGTTTGCGTCACTGGTGGTGGTCCTTTCTGCTTCCATCAACCCTACTACTCTCGGACCACGTTCCACATTTACTCATTAGGGGTCGTCCACATATTACATAAAGACTTTTTTGACGATTTTCTAGTCCCCGTCCCTGTCACATTTAGTCATATACAAACAAACTCCCCTACAAATATTATGTCACAGCATAGAACTACCCCCCCTCCCCCCGAAAAAATTTCTTATACAAAATTCATATCATTTTACCTTTTTTTTCTTTTAGTAAATTTTCCCTCGTGACTCAAATAATCACTCCATTTTTCCCTGTTGTGAAAATCATTCGAACTTTTTTTTTTAATTTTTGAATTGTTATGACACACTTAGAGAAACCCCCGGGTCCCCCATGTCACAATTAGTAACGTTTTGGCCAGACAGACCCCTCCCCCCCTATCGCGATACGTAATATGTGGACGACCCCTAAGGGACATCGTGACATGTCATCCTAGATGGTGAGAATCAGCAGTAACTTAATCGAAGATTCAGCTTTCCTGGCCGTTGCTATTTTATTTTCTTCTTTCTTCTATGCTTTATTGTTACTTCTATTTTCTAATGTTGGATGAATTTTATTTGCTGCTCTTTCCTGGCTACCCGGCCCACACCTCTCGGCAGGTCCCGGGTTTATCAAGTAGGAGTCATCCCCATTTTTAAGGCACTTAGGCCACCTCAAATTGGGCCCTTTGTGTCTCTGGGTTAAGATTTTCTCCCACTTTCCTACCCTAAGAGTACTTCGGCAATGTTATATTATTTGCGGTAAGCCGACTTCTGGTTAAACTTCAGATCCGTAATCCGCAGGTTATCCTCCTTAGCCACTCGCCTCCAGCTTTTATTCATGTTAATAAGGTTTATTATTGTTTCTATTTTCGTGCTCCTTTTCTTTATATTTGCCTTCTCGACTCCTCAGACCATTTAGTTGTCTATATATACCTGGTATATACTGTATGTGTAGATTAAAAAAAAATTGATTTAGACCGATGGCTACCGAGGAAGTTCAACACGCTAATTCCTGATTCCTCGCACTATCTAACTGCAATGATTTGGGTGTCTATTGCTCTAAACAGTTCCCAGCCCTCCCCCCCCCCCTCCTCCTCTCGGCATAGTTTATTGTTGCTTCATTTTTGCTCCCTGGGAGCCCTGGCAACACAGAATAGCAGTACCAAGTTCCTTGCTGTTACTCAATGCTAGGGCTGGACGGTAATGGATTTTCATTACCGACCTCGATAATGAAAAAAAAACCGGTTTTTCTCGAAAGTCGGTAAAAATTTTTTACCGCCCGCGGAACAGAAATTTGCCGCCGCGGAACCAAAGTTGGCCGCCGCGGCACAGAAATTTGTCGCCGCGGAACCAAAGTTTGCCGCCGCGGCACATTTTTTTCCCGCGGAACCAAAATTTTTCCCCGTCCGAAAAAATATTTTACCTTTTTTTTAGAGACGCCAATTTTTTCCGCCGCCCGCGGCACAGAAATTTGTCGCCGCGGCACATTTTTTTCGCGGAACCAAAATTTTTTCCCGTCCGAAAAAATATTTTACCTTTTTTGGCCCCGCCCGCGGAACCAAAGTTTGCCGCCGCGGCACATTTTTGTTTTTCGCGGAACCAAAATTTTTTTGCCGCCGCGGAACATTTTTTTTTCGCGGAACAAAAATTTTTTACCGTCCGAAAAAATAAGTTTTTACCGACTTTCGAAAAAAAAAACCGGTTTTTACCGAATTAGAGGTTCGTTACCGCGTTTTCGGTAAAAAAATTTTTACCGGTTTACCGTCCAGCCCTACTCAATGCCAAAGCACGGCACGGCGAAACCTCGGGTGGGTGGCTTGGAAGAATCAGTGTATTGGCCATCGGTACATATTTATTAATTAAAAAAATATATATATATTGCCTAAAGATTAAAACCCTTAAATGGAAATGGGTGCCATGGTAACTAAATATAAATATTAGAAATGGTTTTCATGGTAATGAAATATGAATATTTCAAAGAAAAGTATGTTAAAAAGACCTTAAATCCTAATTTTTTAGATAAAGAAATAAATGATTTTTAATAAAAGTATATAAAAACACGCTCATAATCACATGGAAGGTTGTGCCAAAATTTCAAAGCAATCGGTCCAGTACTTTCGGAGATCATCGGCCACATACAAACGAACATTTACATTTTTATTTATATAGATTGTTCAGCTCATTCTCTAAATTTGGCTGTGCAGGATTCTTCAAAAAGAATTCCTTTAATACGTGATTGCCTTCAATGGGTAAACGACATAGGAGTTATTGTCAAAGAATCACCAAAACGATCACATAATTTTCATGAGATTGCTAAGGCTCATGGAATAGAGAAAACTGGCCCTCGGCCATTATGCCCAACCCGTTGGACCATCAGACATACTTCATTGTCAGGGGTTATCAATACTTACCCTGCTGTTTTGGACTTTCTATTTTCATTAGCATCTTGTAATGATGATATAGGGTCCAAAGCCAGGGGACTTTATGATCAATTATCAAAGGGTTCTATATACTTTGGAATTAGACTTAGTTATCTAATGTTTTCTTTAACTGATCAATTGAGCAATGTTCTTCAAAGTGAAACGCAAACTGTAGCTGGGGCAAAGGAAGCTGTTGAGTTAGTTTTAGAATCTTTAAAAAAAAAACGCTCAGAACAATTTTTTAATGAAATGTGGAAGGATGTAAAGAAAAAAATAAAAGAAATGAATCTTGAGGAGCCCTCGTTACCGAGAAAGCGAGAGATTCCTAAAAAATTTCTATATAAACCTAACGAGTCTGAACACAAGTTCACGTCAATAGAAGAATATTTTAGAAAAACTTTCTATGAAGTTATTGATGGGATAATCAACGAGATTGAATTAAGATTCTCCCAACCGGGGTTTTTAAAATAAATTTCTTTTACAAAATTCATATCATTTTACCTTTTTTTTTCTTTTAGTAAATTTTCCCTCGTGAAATTTCTTTTACAAAATTCATATCATTTTACCTTTTTTTTTCTTTTAGTAAATTTTCCCTCGTGACTCAAATAATCACTCCATTTTCCCCTGTTGTGAAAATCATTCGAACTTTTTTTTTTAAATTTTGAATTGTTATGTCACACTTAGAGAAACCCCCGGGTCCCCCATGTCACAATTAGTAACGTTTTGGCCAGACAGACCCCTCCCTCCCTATCGCGATACGTAATATGTGGACGACCCCTAAGCGGCCTCGTGACATGTCATCCTAGTTGCTGAGAATCGGCAGTAACTTAATCGAAGATTCAGCTTTCCTGGCCGTTGCTATTTTATTTTCTTCTTTCTTCTATCCTTTATTGTTGCTTCTATTTTCTAATAACTTAATCGAGGATTCAACTTTATATATTTTTAAATTCATGTTGGATGAATTTTATTTGCTGCTCTTTCCCAGCTACCCGGCCCAGACCTCTCGGCAGGTCCCGGGTTTATCAAGTAGGAGTCATCCCCATTTTTAAGGCACTTAGGCCACCTCAAATTGGGCCCTTTGTGTCTCTGGGTTAAGATTTTCTCCCACTTTCCTACCCTAAGAGTACTTCGGCAATGTTCTATTATTTGCGGTAAGCCGACTTCTGGTTAAACTTCAGATCCGTAATTATTATTGTTTCTATTTTCGTGCTCCTTTTCTTTATATTTGCCCTCTCGATTCCTCAGGCCATTTAGTTGTCTATATATACCAGGTATATACTGTATGTGTAGATAAAAAAAAAATTGATTGAGACCGATGGCTACCGAGGAAGTTCAACACGCTGATTCCTGATTCCTCGCCCTATGGTTCACCGCGCTTTGCATTATCTAACTGCAATGATTTGGGTGTCTATTGCTCTAAACAGTTGCCAGCCCCCCCCCCCCCCCTCTCGGCATAGTTTATTGTTGCTTCATTTTAGCTCCCTGGGAGCCCTGGCAACACAGAATAGCAATACCAAGATCCCTGCTGTTACTCAATGCCAAAGCACGGCACGGCGAAACCTCGGGTGGGTGGCTTGGAAGAATCAGCGTATTAGCTATCGGTACATATTTAATTAAAAAAAAATATATGTATATATAGCCTAAAGATTAAAACCCTTAAATGGAAATGGGTGCCATGGTAACAAAATATAAATATTAGAAATGGTTGCCATGGTAATGAAATATAAATATTTCAAAGAAAAGTATGTTAAAAAGACCTTAAATCCTAATTTTTTAGATAAAGAAAAAAAAGATTTTTAATAAAAGTATATAAAAACACGCTCATAATCACATGGAAGGTTGTGCCAAAATTTCAAAGCAATCGGTCCAGTACTTTCGGAGATCATCGGCCACACACAAACGAACATTTACATTTTTATTTATATAGATATATTTATATAAATAAAAATTGTATTCAAGCAAATGTTTCTTTTTAATTATTATTACTCTTATTAAACCTTTTTTTTTTATATTCTTTCCCTTTCAATCACATCACTTTTTTTTTTTTTTTTAACATTCACACTTTTTTCTCATTCACACTCACATGCACCCACACATTCATACAGTCTTTTCGGCTTAGGCCATTTAAGACTTTGACGATAACAGTTATGAATATATATTATTTGGGGTCCAGGCATTCTTATTTAAGCCATTTGGTATCCAAATGCCTTAAATAAAATCATCGGACTGCCTGGGGTCCGAACCCGCGACGTTCGGTATACGAGGTTAGCACTCTAACCCCTACACCAAGCCCCGAGGGCAATCATATCATCTCCATATAGGAAGAGGTTGCCCCCCCCCTGATTCAAATTCGTTCCGGCGCCCCTGAAGCTATAATATTAAAAAAAATGATACAGACGTTGCATACTCAAGATACACTGACGTAGCCAATGTTTAGGTCTCAATTTCTTACTTCAATTCTCTTCATAACATATTGATTAAAATAGAGTTTATTCTACTAAGGACCGGTTGCTGCCAAGAGCGGATCCAGAGGTGTTGGGGGGGGGGGGGGTATGGTCGCACAACACAATTTTTTCTCAATTTCGGTAATTTAAAGGCGCATTGTACTTGTTTGCCAGAATATAAATACAAATCAAATTTTTAAGTATTAATTTTTAAAATTTTACATTCAAAATAAATTTTTTTTTCGAAAAAAAGTATTTTTTTCAAATCTCGGGGGGGGGGGGTAATTTCCCCCTTTACCCCACCCCTTGTATCCGCCCTTGGTTTATTTGTGAAAGAAAAACCTTGGTGGCTGAACATCTAATTTACTAGCTATCCTTCAGATAAGCTAGTTGAATATAACTTTCGAGACTTTTCAAATCTAATTAAGCTAATCATATGATTAAATAAGAGTCCAGATCATAGTTAACTAGCTAAGACCCAACGTTCTGTTTAAAGGGGTGAAATTAGACACACAAGCCTTGTATATATATTTTTTTTTCAAATTTTTAAATTTTTGTTAAAAAATTAATTAGCTTTAGGTTATTATTTTAATTTTTAATAGGCCTTTTTATTTCAATTAATTTTAATTTTTAATAATTTTTCTAAATTATGCCTTTACTTCTCAAAACTTTCCTTACACTTTAGATAGCTAATTATATGTGAAAATACTCATTTTTAAAAAATTCGATGTGTGATCTTGTTTACTATATCGATGATTTGCGACCGCTCACGATAAGTTTGCTAATTGACTAGAAGAGAAGCAACCAGCCCCAAAAGAAACTTTTTTAAATAGTATTACGCTTAAATTAGTTTTTTTTTATATTTTGGGGCCATTCAATATTAAGTAAGGATCATTTCGACTTTGATGAGGTTTCAATGAAAGATATAACCTTGCGTTTTAACTTAATTTATCTCATTAAACCAAATGTTTCAACTACAACCACCAGATAACCAATTTAAATTTAAACATTTTGACTATTTTAGATCGTTAGACTCTCCCCCAATTTCAAATAAATTTTTGATGCATGAGACGAGATTCGACCCCTGACCTCTAGACCAATAGGCAAGAACATTACTACACTGCGTAAAGTGATTTGAAATTATTTATTTTTGTCACATGATAATAGTTGATTCGGCTGGATTTGGCAACGATTTACATTAAAAATGACAAAATTGAATTTCGTCCCATGTCATTTGACTGGGTATTTTAATTGGATGAGTTGATTTTTAATCTAAAATAATATTTTAATTTAATTGAATTCTTGATTTAAAAATTAATGTAAATTATAACTCGATTTCATCAAAAAATTTGGTGTCTCATATAAATGAAATTTATTTTATTGAAAAAATGTTCACAATTTATCTTAGCCTATTTTTAAAAAGAGAAATGTAAAGCAATGAAATCCAGCACTTGTTCAGTCAAAAAAAAAAATAAATAAAATTTATTAAAAGGATTTTTATTTCGATAATGGTTTATGCATAAATTTAGATTGTCTTTTATGAGAATTCATGTAAATTAATTTTGTTTAAAATAGAACATAATCACTGTCTCTCTAAATCATTATTTATTCGACCTGCTATATAATTCCGCAACATCCTTGATTAGTTTATGAACATTTTTGAATTATTAAAACGAGAAACGATAGGATACAACATTGGTTATGTGACATTATTTGTCTATGTATTAATCATTTTAAATTCATAATCTGTCTTAATTAAAAAAAATTTTTATTTAGTTCAAATTCGATTATTATGAAATAATATTTTTTATTCTTTAACATTTCGAGGCCCTCAGACTTGGTGTAGTTGGTGGCGCACCTACTTGTATTCCTAAGATATTATAACTATGGCTAAAAAATCTCTGCCCTGCACAAGTAGAATGAACGAGACATTTTTTTAAATAATTAAATATTCGAACTAAACCTTTATATTTTACATTTGAATTTTATCACTTCGTTGAGAATTTCCATGATTATTCCCTCTCTATTTCCTTTTATTTCTTTCCTTTATTCTAAAACTTAATTTCTTCCTCGTTTCGCCGTTTGGCGCCAGATGTTTAAGTAGTTCCCATGGAAAAAAAGCACACAACTGTTCTAGATTAAATCGCCAATCGGTGCTCAACTCGATTATATTCAAACTCTAGTAATTAGACTAATTTCATGGATAAAATAAAACTCATGGGAGTTCATTTCGAATTACGCGAAAACTTTGTTAAATAATTAATTAATTTACTTAAAAAAATAGGCAATATAAATATTATTAAGTACCTAACAATTTATTTTTAATTTATCATTATCACACTAAAGGGGGTCTTGATGACCTCAGATGTCGAAAAAGACCTTTCTTCAACTTATTTTGGCTGCTGAGGCCATTTGACTTTATAAATTGTATTAAATTTATTTTAATTACAATATATCGGTTCTCGGCGGGCGTATAACTGTCTTGTCTGTTGGGAGTCTGAAAAAGAAAGACCTTAAACAAATTATCGCACTGTGTTCAAACTCCTGCATCAATTAACCGAAAAATCATTTAGTCATTTGGCTGTCATTTGAGATGCCTACCTTCCAGCATACAAAAACTAATTATGCATTCATTGTAGTTATTAAATAATAATTTAGCTTCTGTATATTATATCTTTAAGAAAAAGAGCTATTTAAATTTTATAAAAAAAAAATCAATAATGAATTTGCTAGATTTAGATGAAAATCCCTTATCTATGTCATACGTAAACGGAATTAATAGGAATTTCATATTATATGATAATAAATCTTTTTTTTTATAAAATACATCAAATTCATTTTATATATAGGCCTATATAAAAAAAACTCATGTGAATTAACCAAGAGAAATTAATTTGAATTTAATCTTTCTAACGCTATACTCATATCACCATAAATTAAATTTGCCTTTCCCCAAATTATATCTCTATACTCAATATTTCAATCTCGTGACGGGGGTTTAGCTTTCGTAGCCAAGCAAGGCGGTTATTTAAACAGTTCGAATTTTACCTAACACCCTCCCCAGGCCATTCCCTTTCAACCCTTTGCAATAAATTTTCTAAATGTAGAACGGACTTCGTCCTGGCAGTTGGCACTTTATGCCAAAAGTGAAATTAGCCGCAATATGTGAGCGCCCTTCATAAACTTCTCTCTGGTCCAGGATTGAACTCAGGACTCTAAGCTAAAAGATGACCAAACCATCCACTGAGTAGTAAAGTCATCACCTCATCAGGCTCTTATCTCTTGATTTTATGGTCACTTATTTCATTATGACTAGACCATGGACCTACTTCTAAATAATTTATATACTAACAAGCCTAATTACTCTCCATTCCCAAGTTGAAAATTTATTATTCAAATTCAAAAATACAATTTTTCTCATAATAAAATATTATCGTCGTAGGTGTTAAACAGAGTTAAATGTTTTGGTTATGTACAGTTTATAAATTATTCACATCAACACATGACTTATTGTCTACTAACTTTGCAACCATGAAGCGAAGAGTTAGGAAAATTTTATAATTTATTTTAATAGTATTATTATGCGCTTGTCAGCATCCGTCCGGCATTTGACACTCCTATTGTTTAATAATTTCTGGACATCCTAAAATTTTTATTTTTTCAAACATTAAAGAGATAATAAATGTTTGGAAAATAAACGGGTGGGATGAGAATATCCTTTCTTTTTATTTACATTATAGACCTATACATTTTTGTATTTTTATTACTAACCTCAGGTGTCTAGATAAATGATCATATATTACTTATTTTTTACTTTCTCTTACCCCATATATGAAATATATATAGAGAGAGGAAGAGAAAAATACGATGTCAAGATTTTGATGGATATACATGTTTTGAGTTTCCCTGAGTACAAAAAAATGGGTCCCGCAAATTTGTCTGTCTGTGTGTAACGATTTTTAGCATGAAGGAATTGAGCTACCGGAATGAAATTTTATATTTAAGTTAGGTACCCTCCCGGACACTCAAAATAAGCTTTTGAACAAAATCGGCCAAATTCACTTTCCGGCTCTTCCATAGAGCCAATGTTAAATCCCTATGGGGAATCGCACGTTAATTTTGATTCAAAAGGGGGTCGGTCAGGTCCCCTGTAGAACTTTTTACACATTAAAAAAAAAAATTTTCAATTTTTATGAAAGTTTGTATTTATTTAGGATTCACTATTGCGTTTAAAATATCCAAAAACGATTAATTTTCAAACTGACGTTTCGGGCTTAAATCTAGGAGTTACGGTTACGCATAGGCGATAAAACATCATTGAAAATTTTATCTAATTTTTTTTTTTAACATTCCCTCACCATACAGCTTACTTGCTAATTAAATAAAAATACTTAGGACTTTTGTTTGTGGATTTTTTTGATTTTTCATTGATTTCTCTTTGGCCATGGAAATAAACGAAGGGCAAGGGTTTGCCGCAGGCGAACCGGAGCCTAAGACTTTTTTGTTGATTTTTCATTGATTTATCTCTGCCACTGGCATATAGATAATATTACTTTTCTAAAAGTTTTAATCAGGTAAATTAAATTAAAAACACAAAATTAAATGTTTGAATATATTAATTAAAAACATAAACATAAATATATTAATAACTGAAACATTGCTTATATCTTTGTGTTTTTAATTTAGTTTATCTGATTAAGTCATAATAAATTTATTTAAATATAGTTCTGTTTATTGCTTATATTATATTAATTAGCTCAGACGACGAAGCTCCTAAATACATGGACCTTACGCAATTGGCAGCCAATACGGTAGAATATCTCTTACAATGGAATTATTTGATTTCCGGAAAGAAATCTAACTTAATATGAAAAGTTATCGATTCTAAGATACTCCCTAGCAGAAGTTAATAGATCTCTGTCACTTCCCTCCCGATTTTTTTTTTTTTTTTTTTCATAATAATTGTAATGCTCGCCACATTTACAGAAGCCGTCCCTTTTTTGAGCCCTTGGATTCTTTGATTTAACCACTCCGGGCACGCACTACGTATCCGCTATATGCTGCCTGCATATTACGGATTCCTCAGATGGTTTGCCTGCTCCCCCCACTCTCTTTCCCCATTCGACTCCGGATATCCATTCCAAGTTAGCCTAAGCCAATTGGCAAATGAGAAATGTAATTATTTGATCTGTTTGTTCTTGCTCGATCAATCTCAATTTTTAAAGAATGTTTTTTTTAAGAGGACTTGTTGAAATATTTTCCAAATATTTAATGGTTTAAATTCATGGACGTAGCTAGAAAATTTGGCTGGGGTGTTGATACTTCTTGGATGCATGTATCATAGAGTTGGACAACCGCAATAATTTTGTGACCTTAATCATGATAAAATGAAAATAAATAGTGGTCAAATTAAGGGGGAAAACAACCTGGGCATTTTGATAATGATATATGTAAATTTTTATTTTGATAGATCTGATATCCTTTATTTACATAATACCTTCTGGTAAACATAGTGAATTCTAAGGGTGCGTACACACCTGCGCTCTGCTCCGCTCGCGAGCACCATGTTCGTTAGATGTGTACGGGTTTTGAGATGCTCGCGAGCTGCTCGAGAGTCGCTCGCGAGCTGCTTACCGCGATCCATCTCTTGTCGGCTTTTTCGACAAACCCTTTGATGGTTCGCGGCTCAGATTTGGACGGCGCGCTGCGGTGCCGCGAGCGGCTAGCGAACAGCTCGCGAGCAAAATATAAAATAGACCTACTTTTAGCCTTTATAAGTCTTCTCTAAATCATTATTTAAATATTTTTTTTAATATTATCATCTTCTATGTCCCTCAGAGACCAGGGAGGTTAATTATATGTATATTATTTCCTTAAAATATAGGCCTATGATGATTTTATATAGTATTTTTTAAGTAAATTTTAATATCAGTTTTCAATAAATGAAGAATTAATCAAATATTTTCAAAGGATCGGGTTTAATAAAAAAAAATTATATAAAATATAAATTGATATTAAAATTTATTATATTTATATTAAATAGACTTGACAAATAATCTCTGACATTCGAGTAAAATTCTTATATTGACCGCTTATTTGTTGCCATCACAATTTCACTACTATTCTGTTTTTTAAATAGATTAGTACACCACCAACGTCGTTGTCTCCTTTTCTTTTTTTGACAAACTTGCCATTAGCAAAAAAGCACCACTCATAACCGAAACGGCAAGAGCGTTTTCTCTATCTCGCCTCAGAGACATTATTATCTACACCAAATAATAATTAGTTTAAATGTTTTTTATTAGTAATTAGGCGCGCTCAGCAACACAATCTATTTGCGATTAATAATTATAAATAATTAATAATAAAAATTCCAAATTAATTAAAATGTTCGTGGCTTTTCTTTGGATCGCGGCAGGTTCGTCAAAATGAATAATTTCAATGAAAATGGAACGAGCAACGAACACGAGCCGCGAACTGCTCGCGAGCGGAGCAGAGCGCAGGTGTGTACGCACCCTAACAGCTGAGTCTCTACGATTGAATACAAAATGAATTAAATTGTTCGGAAAGTTGGATCAAAAATAGTCTTCTGAAAACACACTTCTTTCTAGGTCTGTACTAAAGGCCAGGGGAGGGAGATGGTTATTATTTATTAAATCAATCAAATGAAGATGAAAATATTTTTCTTATCATTTGTTACATTCCTCGAATATTCATTTATTTACATTAGTGAAAAATTTTACTAAAATTAATTTTTAAAAGTTTATGAATCTCGACTTAAAAAAATAAAAGATAGGTGAATTCAGGGCGTATTTCCAAAGAGGCGAACTAGGCGCACGCATGAGGCGGCAAATTTTAGGTGCCACTATTTGTGAAAAAACCGCTTATTTATAAAATGAAAGAGTGTGGATGCAGTCCAATAATTATATTAAGAAAATTCTAACTAGTAGTTTATTTCTTGGACAGGTTTAACAGATGGTATGTATATATAATCAAAAAATTATTAAAATTTTTAATAATTTATTAGCTCTTGACAGATGCATAACTGTTTCGGCACAACTCAACAGCCATCTTCAGAACTGGAAAAAAGTACATAATATTAAACACGTAATCAAAATATGATCTTACAAAATTGTGTCGTAATTAAGTTAAATATAATAAAAAATGTGACAAGTCATATATAAATTGGTCAAAAACTCTACATAAATCAATAATTTAATTGTCGTAATATTTACCATAACACATCCACACATCATATCTGAATAGAAATATTGAATAAATGTTTAACTGCGTTATAGCAATGAGATATTAAATATATACAGGCAAATTTATTAAAATGTTCTGTCAATCGTGTACCACGTGAGATTTATATTTATATTTGAAGATTTATTTATATACGAATAAATTTAATACAAACCCCATAGACTTAGTATGTCTAACTGAAAAGTATTTGATATAGGAAATGGGTTATAGGTAATGAGACATGCACAGGCGTGTTAGGGAGTTTCTCAGTGGGGTGGGGTAGTTGAATAGGGGGGGGAGGCGGCAAGAGCCTACTACCTAGGGGCTACAAATGCCTATCCGCCCCTGGGTGAATTTTTATATATATATATATATATATATATATATATATATTTTTTAAATTAATTTAGTTAAATGATTGATTTTTTTTAAATACAATTTCTACCTGTTACATACAGGTATTATTTGCTAATATTTAATATTTGTTGTTATCAAATATTTTTATTGGAAATTTATTCATTGCTCTTTCAAATACTTTAAATTAGATTTTCTTAAATTATTGAAAATTATAATTTTTCCAATTTTCTATTCAGCTCACATCTGGTGTGTCACGAACACGAGTTCTTCTAGTCAATGCTTTTCTTCTATTATTTATATTGCCAATCTTTTCCCTTTGGCTTCATTTAGAGAGAAGTTTGTTTACCATTTATTCTTCATCTCCTGGTATACCCTATCAAGGGCGGATCCAGAGGTGTTTCTCGGGGGGGGGGGTAATTTGGAGTGACTCGTCGCACAGCACACTATTTTTTCTTAATTTCAGTAATTTAAAGGCGGATTTCTCTGATACTTGTTTGCGAATATTTAAATTACATATCAAATATTTTAAGTATTGGAAATTTATTAATTCTTTCAAATATGAAAAATACATTTTTTTGCAAATTAGAAAAGTGTAATTTTTTCAATTTTCTATTCAGCCCTCTGGTGTGGGGGGTAGCCCCGTCAAGGGGGTAATTACCCCCTTTCCTCTTCATCCCCCTGGTGTACCCTATATCTATAGAGCTTATAATTTAGTTATTTTTATTATTTTTTCTAAATAGCGGAGAATGGCCTTTTTAGATTCAACTCTTGATAAGACCTCAACGGTTTTTGTGTTGTAGTTGAATGGAATTTTTTTACTACTCGAAATTTATTTCGATTTCCTTTGCAAAGTAGTGGTAGCATTGTTAAAAGAACTTGGTCAAACAAGAAAAGAGGCGTTTCTTGGGTAAATAAATAAAAAAAAAAAATTGAAAGGCCAAAGACAAAGAATTTTTTTTTAGAACGGAATAGATTAATGAAGAGTGCAACTTAAAATAGAAGCAACAGACGATCTATGAAACACCCACTTGTCATCAACCTACACGCTAGATTAACGATTTTAAGAAAATTTTACTACCATTCCACCTTAGGAGGTGATAAATATATAGGTAAACAAAAAAATCTGGAGGAGGGACGTGTTAAAGGAATTAAATTAATTTATTTTTGAGATTGGCCCCCACAGATAGGAGTCGAATTGCTTGTTTGCTTCTTAAGTATTGTACTTTAAACAAATAAAGAGAGAAAGGTGAAAATTAAAGAAACATTTTTCCTTTCATCAGAAACCGAAATCGTTGATCTCACTGACAAGTAGTGGCCTATATTTTAATTCCCGAGATATAGGGAGTGGGGGCAGAATTACAGAAAATAAAACGTTCGTGAATTCTGAAATAAATCATTATTAACCCAATCCCCCATCTTATTGTTTTATTTTTATATTGAAAAATAAAATAGTAGATTACCATAAAAGTTTATTTTGTTACTTCTAACACTTTATTTTCAAATTTACTTTTCTGCTTTGAATTCTCTGATTCACCCGTATATCTATGTCATTAATTTTTATATAAATTTTATTCCCTTCTATTTTGCCCTTAATCGAGGTCTGCAAATTTAATTTTGAAGAAAGATACAACCGTGCAAATATACTTTTTAAAAGGTGTGGAAATATTTTTCATAATATTAGCTTCGCCCCCCAAAGGATCTCCCTGAAATTGGCTCCGGCCCATCTGCGTCCGTTTCCTAATTCATGTGCGGCAATTTTTCAGTTAATATAAATATGCATGTTCCTATCTGGCTTACAGTGGCAAAACTTTCAGTGTGGAAACGCTAAATACATGACTTAGCAATGGAGGGGGAGGGGGGTACTTCCTGGGGCCTTCCCCGGAAAATTTTAGAAAAATTAATAGTGAAATGGTGCAATTCTAAATTTTAATTTTATTTGTTATTATTATTATTTTTTTTTTAATGAGTGAAACCAGTGTGGGAACGCCGTTCCCATGCGTTCCCGTTCCGCTACACCCCTGCTGGCTTAACTAAAAGAAATTTATCATTGACTTTAAATTATTTTATTTATTTAACTTCAAGTTCTTAAAGAACAAAAAAAAAAAGTTTAAATAGGCCTATAAAACAATTTTTATTATTTTTAAGTTGTGTCACACCAGATTTTTTCTAGAAACTTTCTCTGTAATTTATATCTTAAGTGTTTAAACATGGTCCCAAGTTAGCTTCGAAACATCTTCTATCGTCTCCCCTCCCTTTTGTCTGTGCAGTTTTATAAAATTTCTCGAATATTACTTTTATGATGGGGATGGGGGAGTGGAGCATTGAAATTATTTTTTCTTCTAAATGACTTCATGATTCAAAAAAGATTACTAAAATTAATTTTTTCTTTTCTATTATTTACTGATATCAAAAAAGCCTAAACCTATCGACCACGGTCATGCATTTCCTAACACATAGGCTACACGTGGTGCATGCATGCTCAACTATTTCCGGCGCCTGGAATAGATCCGACACACGCAGCAACTTCTTTTTTTCTCTTCTTTGTCCTCTGTCTCAGGATATTTGTGACTGTCCTATCCGAACAAAAGAATCCTGCCAGGGGGACGTGATTCTTTTTTAGTATTGCCTCCATCTTACTACCAAAAGGAAATGTATGAATCCATCCAATAAATGACTTACGTCCTTTATCTCTTAAAGATTATTAATATTTATTACGCTACTATATATTCATAGCGTGGTTTTCGTAGACAAAATTTGACATTCTTTTTTTATTTTTAATCTTGTCATGATTACGTGCTGCCAGAAGTCAAACTGCTTTTCAAATGAATAACGTTATATCCTTTTGGGAATAGATGAATATTATAATTAATATTATTTTAAATAGATTTGAATAAAATAAGTATTCTATAATAGTTTAGACTATTTTAGATGGTAGATATTTTTAATCCAGGATTAAATTTGGGGGGGGGGGGGGTTGGAATTATTTTTTTTCCAATTTACTTCTAATTTCAAGATAGGTCCTAGCTTTCTGTATTAAGAAATACAATTTATTTTAAATAATTATATTGATTACCGGATGATTTAAATAAATATGACCCACTTCTAAACGATCTCAAATGCCTAGATTGACTTAAAAAAAAAAAAGTAAAAATTGAAATAACTCTGGTCGGTAAATTTACTGATTTCACGTAAAAATAATTGCGGTAATAATAGCCGAAGGAGAGTGTTAAAACCTCTTAGCTGAGCTTTTACTATATGTGAAGAATAAAATTTAATTTATTTTTTATTTGAGGGAAAACCTTGCGATAAGGCAATTGGCACGCGCCATTACCCAATCGCCTGTTTCGGACTCTAAGGTCCCTTTTCGGTGCTATAATTTTGGAATGAGGGACGCTTCCCCTCTCTACTCCCTCAAAACCTTTCCTTCTTGACCTTTTTTGCATCGTTTATAAAATTTAATTAATAAACTAGAGTAATAACTCTCAATAAACATTTGACTAAATGTTTAATAATGAAGGGTGCTTGAAAGCAATCTATATGATTTTATTTAATAAATATTTCAATTTAAAATAGTAATACGATAATTATACATTATATAAAATGCAATTTCTGGCTACTCTACTGATAGACACTTAGGGGTACTTTTAATTTATTGTTTTAAATTATAAATATTTTCTAACAAAATTTCATTTGGGATGAAAACCAAAATTTGTCTTAAACCAAAAAAGTACAACTACTCCGGGAATTTCAGGGTTTCCAACGAGGAGCGTGCAAGAAACATGCCCGCAAATCCTAACCCCACTCGCCAAAGGCGAGCTCGGGGTCCAGGGGAAGGGGAATGTAATAATAATACTTAAAACGGGTATTTAGAAAGACGACGGCTCGAGTATTTGTTTTTTCTTTTACACTTTTTTAATATATTTTATTCTAAAACATTGCACGATATGTAAAATTATTCAAATTCTTTTTTCTTGTGTTGGCAGCCCGCCGTGTGTTGGATAGAAAAAGGAGAAAGAGAGAGAAAGCGAAAGAAAAAAAAAAATGAGATTTTCATAAAGCTCGTTTGAATGATACGCGAGAGGAGAGAAGAGAGAGAGAGAGAGTAGAGGGACTAAGGTTTTAACTTGTAAATCCACAAGAGAGAAAGATTTTCATCAAGTCATGAAGATGAACGATGATGAACAGTGAAATTTTTGTATGTCTGCCTGTCTACACAGGTGGATTTACTAAGAGAGAGAGAGAAAAAAAAAAAGACTTTCCTTTGTTTTTGATTGTGGTCAAATAGCGATATCAAACAGCAAACAAAAGTAGGCCTAGATGGAGGGTGCTTTAAGAACTCTGAAGATGTACTCGTATATCAGAGATCTTTTAAGATTTGCTGGTGATTTTTACTTTCTCTTACCTCTATATATGTTAATAAATATAGAGAGAAAGTATTGGATTCATGTCAAAAATTCGATGTCGAGATTTTGATGGATATACACGTTTTGAGATCCCCTGAATACAAAAAAGTGTTTTTCGCGACATGATCTGTTTGTCTGTGTGTGTGTTCAATTTTAAGCATGAAAGCATTGAGCTAGGAGGTTGAAATTTTACATTTAAGTTAGACACCCACCTAAGGCGTGAAAATAAGCTTTTGATCAAAATCTGTCAAAAAAGTACTATTACTTTACTGATGTATTAATATAATACTTTTTCAGTTTTTTTCGATTTTCTCAAAATTTCTTACAACGATTTTGATTAAAATTCAAAAATCAATTATTTCTTAGATACTCATTAAAATGTAGATTCTCATTTTGTCTTTGAAATCTTTTGAAGACCACTTTACTCTTGTACTTCTTAGGAAAGATAGGAGAAATGGTTGCCATGGTAACAAAATATAAAATTAACAAATGATTTATAAATATTTCAAATTCAAATATACCGTACTGTCGGAAACTAAATATATATGGACATAAAAAAATCTGGTGACAAACACAGCTTTGCACACTATTCTAAGGAATAATTGTAGTATATATTTATAAAATAAACTAGACGCCCCCTGGACGCCCGCCAACTGGCTCGGGCTCGCCTGCGGCGGACTCTCGCCTTAATTATGAAAAGAAATCTTTTTTTTTTTTTTAAACACTCACACTTTTTTCTCACTCACACTCACACACACATTCACACAGTCTTTTTCGGAAACTCAGGCCATTTAAGACTTTTACGATATCCGTTATAGATAATAAACAGGTCCAGGCATTCTTATTTAAGCCATTTGGTATCCAAATGGCTTAAATAAAATCATCGGACTGCCTGGGGACCGAACCCGCGACGTTTGGTATCCGAGGTTAGCACGCTAACCTCTACACCAAGCCCCGAGGGCGAAAAGAAAATTATTACTACGTATTCCAATCCTGTGCCTGCTTGAAGATTTGTTTTCATTCATATATTTTTTTTTTTTTTTAATTTCTACATCTCTCAACAGAGACTAACTCCAATTACAGAGAGATTGATTGATTGATTGATATATTTATTAGCCCTGAGGCGGCTTAGCCTCTTAAGAGCACTTATAAGTGTGTACATATTGCTAGCCAGTTTGACTCTCTTTACAATTTTGCTCTAGCTAAATGTATATAAATGTATTTATTTATAACATATATAATATAATATTAACACAATATAATACAATATTAGGTTTTCAATTTTTTTTTTTTTTTTTTTTTTTTTTTTTTTTTATTCAAAACAATTTACAGGGAAAACCGGCACGCACGCACGCTCCTATGCACCAATCCCGACCTGCTCTCCGATCAAATGGCTTTTCCACCTATTTTTAAAACCGGCGACACCCGCACAATCTCTGATGGACATCGGAATCCTATTCCATACTCGCACTGAGTTTATGAGAAATGAATTTCCATATTTCTCAGTGCGATGAATTGGCAATTGCAAATCCAGGGCATTGGTTCTGAGTTGCCTCTCAAGAACCGTGCCCTTAAATATAAATCTCTCATAGAGGTAGAGAGGTGTTTTATTCTTAAAAAGAGAGAAAAGATAGACGCCCAGCGTATATTCCCGTCTCTTAGGCAACTTGAGCCATTGGAGTTTGTTGTAATAAGGAGTGATGTGGCTGTCAATGGGTACGTCATAAATGAAGCGAACACAGGCATTTAGAGCCCTATTCAGCTTCCAACTCTGCTCCTTTGACACATCATTATACACCAACGAACAATAGTCAAATTGAGGAAATATTAGGGAATTAATTAATAGTTTTCTTATAGGAAAAGGTATAAGTTCTTTACTCCTTTTAAATTGGTAGAGACTCCTAAATACTCTTCCTGAAATGCCCTCAACATGTTCCTTCCAACTAAGAGTAGAGTCAAATGTTTGAAAATTTTCACGGCAAGTGGGATTTGAACACGAGTTGTATAGCAACTCTAGATTCTTAATCCGCAGCTTATCCGCTTAGCCACGAGCCTCCTCATTCATAGAATACACAACTGCAAAGAATACTTAAATATTTCTCTATACATTTCCTATGGGGGAAATCGTAACTCTTATTTTATTTTAATTTATAACTCAAAAAGTTATAGGAATTTCGGGACCTGAGTATTTTTCCGTGACTTTCCATAACGTCCTCTATAAGACTGCAAAATTTCGTTTCAAAATTCCAACTGGAAGTTGGTCAAACAGAGAGTGACAGACGGACAGACAGACGGACACACAGCTATTATATATATAGATTTTTTTTGGCTAAAGCAAGGGTGGACACATGTATGAATGCAATTTTAAATTACCAAAGGTAAGAGCAAGTTATGTGCTGTGCGACGAGTCACACCAGATTACCCCTCCCGAAAAACATCTCTGGATCCGCCCTTGTCCAAAGGTTGGTGGGCAAAGTTAAAAAATGAAAATGCGTTCAAGTTAAACACTTTGCGCTCGCCTTAATAAATAGATTTTTATTTTATCATATTAATTTATCAAAAAAATTTTTATTCTTTCATTTTCTTTCACTATCTCTTAGTTTTTTTTTTGTCTAACCCTCCTCCCCTCCCCGCTGCTTTTTGCCCCGCGTAAAAAGAAGATAAGATGTTTTTTTTTTGTTTGTTAATCAGATTTTCTCTTTTTTTTTTATTTTTAAACCCGCTGCTTTCATTTATATTCTAATTTTAAAATTTAATTTGAAAAACAAAATTTTTTAGCTTTTATTATGTATGGAAATAAGGCAAAGAGAAAGAGGGCTTTACTTTTTTTTTTTTTTTTTGTTTTTTTAAGAAAAAAAAAAAAAAAAAGATAAATCAGCAATGAAAAGAAATAAATAGGGAATTTTAATTAAGATATGAAGATAAAAAAAAAAAGACAAAAACGTTATCAAAATTGTAACAGATTAATAGGGACCCGAGTAAAAATGATCGAGGGATACACACGCCCGCAGCAGGTTTGCATAGTGAACCTTGAGGGATACACACGTCCACACCATTTTCCACATTTTCTTTTGGTGTGTGTCCCTGGTGTGAACGTGTGTAACCCTCAAGGTTCACTATGCAGACCTGCTGCGGGCGAGTGTATCCCTCGATCATTTTTACTCGGGGAAAGAATTTCCAATCTTTTTAAATACAGCTGGTGTGGCGAGACAAAAAAGATCCCTGTTCAAATCCTGGGTGTGCGAGTTTTTTCAATAAATAAAAATATGTAATCAAATCCTCAATCAGGCACTGGATTGGAATATTGGATCCTCCTGGCAACTCTACAAGGAGAGGGAGTTGCTGTTACATCCCCGTGCTTTGGAAGGAACCTAAACCTTCTCTTATCATGTCCTTCTCTGATCAGGAGTGAATTTGAAGAAAGGCTTAAGAAGAAGAAACTTCCCCGTCCTTTGTGTTTGTGCTTCCTACTACAGGACTGTTTAAAAGAGAACTATTTTAGTATTTTCAAATTTTTTTTTCTATCAACAATATGCACATTTGATTAAAAAATTTTTTTATATCAAATTATATTGTATCAATATTTAAGTGCTTATACAATAATTTGTATTATTGTTAAATATTTTTTTTTCTTCTCTTCTACTATAAAGTTATAAATATATATAAGTTACATATATAATGAATATAATGGGAATCAGACAACTTGTTGTATTAAATAAGATGTAAAAGGTGGCAAAAATACTCGGGGAAGGGAAAAAATTTGGATACCAAAAAATCTGGTGTGTCTTAAATGCACAGTTCGCAATTTTCTCTTACCCTCGGTATTCGAATGTTGCGTAATGTGCTGTCGCAGCAGATTTTTTTGTGTCGAGATATATTTAGTTTCCCATAGCACCTTAGTAGAAGGTAAGAGAAAGTCCTGTGCTGTGCGACAGTCACACCAAATTTTTTGTTAATTAAATGATAATAATTATAAAATGAAAATAAGGCTGAGGATTAGGTCATTGGGTCTCTACGCAGCATCAACAACAACAACAACAACAACCTCTTGAAAAATCGAACGAGTTCCAGGCAAACGCAAAAGTAGGAACATTTCGAAGGCCTCCTGCATGCAGATGAGCAGTAAAATATTGAAATAAATTCTCGGGGGAGGAAAAAAAAAACCTCTCCATTGAATGTCTGAGAAAACCGATGGGTCGTTTGTTCACTAGATTCCGGAATATCTAATAACCGAATTCGGAAAGAGAATGTTAAAAGGAAATAAAAAAAAAAAAAGAATACCTCAAGTACTATTTTTATAAGCATCTCTCTCTCTCTCCTTATCCTTAAAATATATGTATTATGGGAAATCATTTTAGATTATTGAGTTAAATAGTGTCAAATGCTAAAGAAAGAATTAAACATGGTTTATTTTAATTTAGTAAATACATTGTAAAAATTAATTTTGATGATTTTACAATTTTTTTGTTGTAAGCAAATTTCACTTGCCGAAAAGACTGTGTGAATGAGAAAAAAATGTGAATGTTTAAAAAAAAAAATTTTCTTTCATAATTAAGAAAAGGCGAGGGTCCGCCGCAGGCGACCCGAGCCAGCTGGTGGGGGGTCCAGGAGACGAAGCCCCTCTGGCTAGGCTCAGAGCCCGCCGAAGAAATCTCCACTATAGTAATTTTCTTAAATGATAGGGGGTGTATATGTATTTAAAAAAAAAATGTCACTGAAAATTCTAGCCACGCTGGATATGATCCAAAGAAAAACATGTCGACACATATGGGCCATTACTTTCTAGGGTTCTTGGAAAGTCCAGTGCTTTAACCAACTAACTTAATTATGAGTAAATATTTTTTTTTTTTAACCCAATCTAATTTTATTTAAATTGGTAAGTGATCTTGTTTGTACACGTTATTACGTCATCAAATTAAATTCTTTTTTTTTCTCTCTCTCTCTTTCATACTTGAGTTGAAGGGTTCGAGTGGGGTTTTACTCGATTAAATTCAACTTAATTTCAAAATATTTACAAAACTTATTCTCAGATGGGTGGGAGGGGAAAAAAAAAGTTTACAAACTCTCCAATGTGTGTGTGTCTACAACGAAAGGTAGAAGAAGAAAGAGAGAAGTAAACAAATAGAAGTTAATATAGTGAATTTTATTGACTCTTGAGAGCGTTTCAAAAAGCAAGAAGTAAATCAACTACTAGTTTGTAGTTTCAGACGATCGGAAATACAATTACTAATGAAATCTCTCTTTTCTCTTAAAATAAAATAAAATTCCCTTTTCATCATTCCATTTCTCATTTCACTCTGATGATGAGTAAAGTTTGACTTGCAAGGTATTGTTCCTATCTTCATTGTGTATATAAATTGTTATTATCTAAAAGTTGTTATGAATTGTGTTTAAATATTAATCACTTTTATTAAAGGGATTTTAATTCTCATATATAGGCATGAGTGTTTAGATTTCAATACTTATATCTGATTTAATAATTGAAATCTTCGCTCTTATAATTAATCAAAAAGTCTTGAGAAATTAGAAAATACTAGCCGCACCGCCCACCTTGGACGGCTTCGCCCTCCTGGACCCCCCCTCAGCTGGCTCCGGGCCCGCCTGCGTCGGACCCTCGCCTTTTCTTAATTATGAAAAAAAAACTATTCCAAACCAGTGACTACTTTAGGATTTGCTTATATTCATTGAATACACAAATGAAAAGAATACATAAATATTTTTAAAGAATTATATATATCATGTGTTGGTCTATGAAGTAATTATGAAAAACATATAACCAAGTATTTATTAATTTAAATAAGCGAAAAATGTAGGTACCGCCGGGAGTCGCACCACGGATCTGTCGATTTACGCTCAACATGCGCTACTACTGGACCACAGTACCGCACTCGCTTATTTAAATTATGATAGATCGCTAATTTCAGTCTACTAGAGAAACGCCGCTCAAATCAAGCGTTCAGATTTCTCCGTTACTGAGGCGAGATCTAGATGGACGTTTTGAGATATTCTCTCAATTATACAATTAATAGATCTCGCCTCAGTAACGGAGAAATCTGAACGCTTGATTTGAGCGGCGTTTCTCTAGTAGACTGAAATTAGCGATCTATCATAATTTAAATAAGCGAGTGCGGTACTGTGGTCCAGTAGTAGGGCATGTTGAGTGTAAGTCGACAGATCCGTGGTGCGACTTCCGGCGGTACCTACATTTTTCGCTTATTTAAATTAATAAATACTTGGTTATATGTTTTTCACAAATATTTCTCTATACATTTCCTATGGGAGAAAACGTAACTTTAGGAATTAATAACTCAACAATTTATAGGAATTTCGGAATGAAAATAATTTTCCTGTAATCCTTATTTCTTCTTTAAGCATATAAAATTTCGTTTCGCCGAAGGCAAGCAAGAGGATCCAGGGGGCGTATCCTCCGACCAGTGGATTTATATTTAGTAAAGGGTGAATGCCATTGTAGGAGGGAATAAATTTAGCACAAAACAATAAAAACAAATTCAATTATAAAATAGCGTATAGCAAGGAGTAATATCGGTATGTTGTACAAGTACTACGTTTGAGTGATGTCACTTTGAAGCGTAAACATTTTGATTTTTTTTATATTATTCTTTTCATTTTTCTTCACTTTTAATTTTAACGGATTTAAGGGTGCATAAGTAGAACCGAAATTCCGGGTTCAAAGGCGGATCTAAGTCAGCTTACAGTGCTCTAAATCGGACCTATTCAGGGCCTGAAGGCTATAAGCAGGCCTTAAATTTCGACTCGGGTTGGCTGCCTATCATTTAGGCGCTTTGCTTTCTCCCCGATAGTGGAGTTCATAGGAATAGAATAAAGGATTGAAGGGGAAAGCAGCCAGGCAAGGAGCATCTATTAAATTAAACTCCTTTTACGCAAAACGTTTCGGCCGATTTAATCATGCCATCTTCAGATACATGTGATGAGAGTCTTTACGGAGACATTTCGAAATTCTCTTCGTAAAGACTCTCATCATATCCAATTATTTATATTGTTATTTATACACGCTATTGTAAAATAAATAAGCTTATGAACTGACTGTTGACAACTCTATTTACTAAAAAACTCCAATGCATCTGAAGATGGCATGATTAAATCGGCCGAAACGTTTTGAGTAAAAGGAGTTTAATTTAATAGAGGCTCCCTGCCTGGCTGCTTTCCTCTTCAATACTTTATTCAATTCTACACAGCCAACTTATAACTATTTAGATATATTTAACTAATGGCGTAACAAATTTTCACGAATTATTTTCGGAAAGCCAAAGAATATAGTAAAGTTTTTTTAATTTAGCGATGGGGGGATCTAATGAAATATTGTAATTGTAAAAAAAAAACTAACCAGCCCTATTTCTTTTTGTTTCAGAATTTGTTGTCTCGACGAGATTAACATCTCTACGGAAAAGGTAAGAATCTTCTATCTTCTTGCGCTTTGAGAAATTAATATACGCCTGTATTAGATGTAGGATTTTATTTTTTTACTATCGATTAAATTTGTAATATTTGCCATAAATCTAATGTTATTTGAGTGATTTTTTCAATTGAATCTAGGATCATATGTGATTGATTGGTATGGAATTGTTGGCCTATCATTAATTGATCCTAGGTTCTGAAGATGAGTGAGATCGGCAAACGAAACGTCAAAAAAATAAAAAATTTTTTATTTTTCTCTTTCTTTTGAAATTAATCTTAGCAAGTGACATAAAAAAAATAAGTAAGGAGGAAATTAATTTCATATAGAGAGCAAGAAATGATATTTTTATAGATTTCTGAATCTACCAATATATATAAAAAAGCAAGTTTATCGCACAGCTTGAAGCTGACATCGGCAAAATATCCTTGTCCCTCTCTCTCTCTCTCTCTCTTTAACTTGGTTGACATTCGATTCAACAGCCGTCTCTCTCTCTCTCTCTCTCTTTCGCATTAGAATGTTTGTAAAAAAAAAAAATAATATTTTTTTGAAGAGAGAAATGTTATTTTTATATTAAAGATAATTATTAGAAGTAAGTCGTTGAGAAGAAGAGTTCCTTAAGGGGGCACGGGAGCGAAGTGTTACGCATGTTTTTCCCGATAAGATGGCGTAGTGTGTCATAAAAAGCATGCCCCAAAAATCAAGTAATTCAAAAATTTGCCAAGAGATGTCAGAATGGTAGCTAATAATATTTAGTGCATTTGGTTGATTTTCATTGATCTTTTAACAATAAATACTTTATAAATGTTATTATCTATTAGGTATCTTTTATAAAAGCATAAAAATATATAAATATAGGCCTGATATAGGCCAAAAGGGGATCAGCTGTTAGACTAGCCTGCCATCTATTGCAAGAATGCTGAACTAATTTGACAGTTGATTTTTAAAAAAATCATCTAACAAGTAAGCTTATTTTAAAAATTTCTTAATTAATGTGATTAATAATAACAATAAATCCATTTTTAAATTTTAAAAAAATTAAAGATTATTGGGACAGATTGTTTTTTTGTATTTGCTTGATAGCAAAAAATTAATTACGATAATTTTTTAATAAGTCATTAAACAAATTATAGCTCGATGTCTCAATAATCTTTTATGAATTTAATTCAATAAAAAAAAAAACTTCATTGAAAAATTCCTTATAATAGTCTAGTTTTTTTTAAATTTAAAGTTCGCTCCTGAACCCCTTAAACCAAATTATTTAGGCCTATAAATAAAGCCCGGATTCCTATGCAATTGCATATTCTATTTGCTAACATGTTCGTCCCGGAAAACCAATTTTCCAACCGAATCTTGCCGAATGTTTCAAATCTTATATTCCATATTTTTGCATATTTGGTGAATATTGCATATTTAAAACTTTTTTTTTTTTAAAGATATTTCGTCAAATGTTTTGTTTTATTTTAATATTTTAATTTTCAAGAGTGTCTTTTGAACCAGAAGTCATGCTAACTGACGAATATTTGCACCAACAGTGTGTCACGAGTTGCCAAGAGCCCCTCTAAGTTCGAGGCAAACCACACATGTCCAGACGAAGGCCGAAACGTCGACAATTATATTAAATAAATCGAAAAAAAAAGAGAAATATTTAACTGCTTTCGGCTGCCTTACTCTACTCATTGTTAATTACACAAAAAAATCTGGTGTGAAAAGCACAGAACACAACTTTCGATACCGAAGATAAAAAGTTGTGCGAATATCACACCAGATTTTTTTTTTTTAATAATTTTCGGCAATTTAACGAGTGTAGAAATATTTTCTACTTTAAAAAACAATCGATGGCTTAACAAAAAAATAACATGATGGATTTGCATATCGTAACGGGGGAAAGGAAAAAGAGCTTGCTGCGAGGATTTTAAATATAATTTTATATATATATATATATCTATAACAAGTAGATATTACATATGGCCAACGTTACAAAGGGTTATTGCCATGTCAAAATAAATCAAAAATTGATTACTAAAGGGTGGGGAAAAATATATGGCGTTGTCGAGAGAGCGAGCGAGCGAGAGGTGTACGGACAGACGGGCAGACGGGACGGGACGCACAATGTGCCTTTCGAGAGGACGGCAATTCTTTTCTTTTTTATATATGTATACGTATATTATAAATAAAAATAAAAAGAGGGCGCGCGCGCTTTGACATCGAGATTCGTGAAATAGTTTAATATATCTCCTATTATTTCGTATTCAAGTGAAATATTTCGGGTGATATTTTTTCGCTCTAAGGGGTGTTCTCTTTTTTTTTTATACCATAATTTGTTTCGTATTGTGTTTTTGTTGTGTATATAGTGTTTGCGATATATTATCGTAGTACGATATTGATCTCACCATTTATTTGATAAATTGAATGCTGATTGTTTCAATCACATCAATTAAAAAAAATCTGGTGTGACTGTTCGCACAGCACACAACTTTCTCTTACCCTTCGGAGGAAAGTTGCGTTCTGTGCTGGTCACACCAGAATTTTTGTGTCGACATATATTTAGTTTCCGATAGCACCTTAGTTTCAAACTTGCATTTTAAATGTTGACTGCTTGAAATAAACTATGGTTATTTTTCAAAATTTTAATCTCATATTTGGACATTTTATACACAATATAGAATCGTAAATAAATACAAAATTTCATAAGAATTGGAAAAAAAAATTTTAAATGCCTAAAAAGTTCTAAAGGGGACCCCCTTTTGAATCGAAATTAACATACAAATCCCTATAGGGAAATTAACATTGTTCCTATGCGAAGATGAGGTGGAAAGGGAATTTAAAAAGAGTAGAGAGAGACGATAATGTTTGCAAGTGGAGAGAGAGACATATATGTTTTTCTTTGAAACAATTAAAGACACAAATAAATTTAAAAAAATGGGAATTTAAATAATAATTGATTTTTTAATCTAATAAAAAGAAAAAGATTTAAATTCCGTTACCATAGCAACCATTTCTATCTTTCCTATGAAGAACAAGAGTAAAGTGGTCTTCAGAAGATTTCAACAGCAAAATGAGAATATACATTTTAAAGAGCATCCTAAAAAATAGTTCATTTATGAATTTAAAAAAAAAATCCTTGGAGGGAATTTTGAGAAAATCGAAAAAAACTGAAAAAGTACATCAGTAAAGTACTAGTACTTTTTGGCCGATTTTGTTCAAAAGCTTATTTTGAGATTCTTCAAAGGTACCTAAGTTAAATATAAAATTTCAATCCCCTAGCTCAACTCCTTCATGCTAAAAATCTGTCCACACACACAGACGACACACACACACACACACACACACACAGACCAATTTGCGGGACCCACTTTTTTGGACTCAGGGGACCTCAAAACATGTATATCCATCAAAATCTCGACATCGAATTTTTGACATGATCGCAATACTTTCTCTCTCTATATATTTCATATATAGGCTAAGAGAAAGTAAAAA